>JAWNNW010001015.1:0-28508 GCA_035044465.1 Scaptomyza tumidula
GGGTAATCAGGGTAGGCAAAAGCAGAAACAAAGGCAGCAGCAGCAACAACATCAGCAGCAGCAATTTGCTTCTACTACGGCTATCAATGAACCTAATACAAATCTTCAAAATACGCCACCAGCAAAAATGCCAAATGCCAAGAGTGGCAATAATCAAACTCCAAGCGAACGCTTTGCTCATGTTCGCAACCTAGAGTTGCAGTGTCAACAGCGCTTACAACAACAACATCAACGACAATTTGGTAGCACCCTAAACCGTGATCAAATTGTAAATATTCAGCAGCGTCAACTTGAGTCAATGTCTTTTCAAAAATCATATGAAAACACATTGACCAAGAAAAAGATGAACAACTCCTTGTCTGGTGCTTCAGAGCGGCCGATTGACGACATTACTGCTGTGGCTAGCGTTACTCCTGCTCAACTGCAATCGCAGCAGAAGCAGGTGATGCTCTCACATTGATTGGGCCTTTTCAAATATTTCAAGTGGGGAAATAAGCGCCATCATGTGTGTGTGTGTGTACGCGCATACTGCATAGTGCATACAAAACTTCAATGTCCCATATCTCCGGTGTTTATTATCCGATTTCGATAAAAAATTTCACAGATTGTCATTATTTTGTTTTATAAAATTGCACATTGCATCTCTAAGTTTTGCAATCCTAATACTCTAAAATTATCATCTACTACGTCTACGTTATCTACAGTTTCTACCTTTTCATCCCGCACAGCACTACTAAGTGCGTCCTGAAGTTCGTCATCGTCCAAACTTTTATACTTCCTACGATTATTCTCAACCATATCCCGATTCTCGCTACAATATATTTCGCAATCCCGAGTAACTAATTCTGAATTTTCGTCCCCCACAGTGCATATAGCATAACTATCTCCCGAAAATAATTGGAAGTATCAGTGATAATATTAAATCTTCGGTAACGGATTATACACGGACTTTGTCTCTTTCTAATAAAACCACAACGATCGCGAAGAGCGAAAACTAGGGGCAACTTTCAGCCAAAACATGCCATGAATATGTGGTGAGCCTCTTTGCTGAAACTCGACTCGCCAATAATATTTAGTGACCCTATAACTACCGAATAAACCGCCATCCTTCTTTATAAGTTTAAGAAGCTGCCTAAATCGAAAATCAAAATCGAAATACAAAATACAAGTTACTGGATCAGCTCTAATGACACGGGCCCACTCATTTAAATTTAAATTTGAGGCTAGTTCTTCACTTGTTTCTAGCTTGTCAACGTTTTTGGAAAGCAAAACCAAAAGCTCCGTCCACCGAGTTTCAGCTGCTAAAAACGTTATAAAAAATGTCGGAAGACCAAACTGCCTAATCATAGCCATAACTTTTTTTCTCTCCGACTCTCAGTGAGCGGGCGAGGTGCGAATACCCTGTTGGCGTGCTGTACAGTGTTTTGTCGCTGTTCGTCAACCATACATTCAGGGTCTTGTCGGCGCCTCGATCGACGCGAAGTGTCTGCTATTTGCTCTGTATGTCTAACTACTGAATCATTTCTTCGAACAGAGTGCTCCAAAGTGTTCCGTCCTTGTTCGTGAGCCCTATATTCAGGGTCTTGTCGGCGCCTCGATCGACGCGAAGTGTCTGCTATTTGCTCTGTATGTCTAACTACTGAATCATTTCTTCGAACAGAATGCTCCAAAGTGTTCCGTCCTTGTTCGTGAGCCCTATATTCAGGGTCTTGTCGGCGCCTCGATCGACGCGAAGTGTCTGCTATTTGCTCTGTATGTCTAACTACTGAATCACTTCTTTGAACAGAGTGCTCCAAAGTGTTGCGTTCTTGTTCGTCACCCCGATTTTCAGGGTCTTGTCTGCGCCTCGATCGACGCGATGTATCATCTAGTTGTTATTGGTGCCTAACTATACTGTTATTTCTATTAAGTTCTTGACGTTCCCTATTGCTTATCCTCTCAGACCGCCTAAATTCTTCATTATCCCTACACTGTCTTTGAGATAGTGTGTTAATTACTCTTTCCTGCTCTAAATAGTTTGGGTCTAACCTATTCAACTGATTTCTAGTCCTTTTTCTCTGAGACCTACTCGCTGCTGATAGTCTATTTGCCTTTGGCATAGTATGTCAAAATGATTGTGGAAAAAATTGTGGTATAAAAAGCTTTAAAAAATAGTAAATGTATATGTTAAAAACAAAAAAAACAATATTTACGTTTGTATATGTATATTGTTATTAATAATTTGAATCGTGAAAGTCTTGAAAAAGACTATTTGATTTTCAAAAGCACTTTCATAAACACAGTATAAATCCATACACAGCCGATCGATTTCGAAGTTTGTATTTGTTGTTTACTAATTTTGCACGCGTATTATGCACTCATCACACAGATTATGAAAACGCAGTCTTTCACCAAACACTTAAATAACAGTTATTTGTATATGTTTTCTTTGTTTACAATGTGGCTAATGTGCTAATTATTATTCTATATTTTAAATTATATATATATTATATATTGATCAAATCTGATGGTTTTTGCAATTATTTATCACAAATTCAAATGAAAATTTACACACACATTCAAAGAAAAGCGCGCAAATATTTTTGCTTTTCTCTTTTGTGTAAAGAATACAAGAAGTGTAAAGCTACAAACAAGCGATTTAAAATAAGCTCATATTTTAAAGTATTATAACCGACTTCAGCAACTGACCGTGGCGCAGTTGTATGAACTTTTGCTTCAGCAACGGTCGAGCCGAGATTAAAACCTCGTATTATTGTATTAGTAATACATTTATTTTATTTTAAAAGAAATTAATTTGTTTGCATTATAAAATTTTGTTGTGTCACGACAAAACGTCTGCAGCTGGCCTGCTGCATTTGTTCTTGCGCCTTTTTTGTACCCTGATCCTATTAAAAATGGGAAAAAAGGGTATAATGGTTTTGTGCAAAAGTATGTAACAGGCAGAAGGAAGCATCCCCGACACCATAAAGTATATATATTCTTGATCAGCATCGAAAGTCGAGTCGATATAGCCGTGTCCGTCTGTCCGTCCGTCCGTCTGTCCGTCCGTCCCTCTGTCCGTCTGTATGTATGAACGCGTCGATCTCAGAGACTATAAGAGCTAGAGACTCCAGATTTGGAATTTAAGCTCGCCTAATCCCTAGGCAGTACAAGTTTGTTGCCGATTTTCGATAAATCTTCCCGTTTCCGATATTCACATGGGATCGATAACAACAAAATCTTGAATTTGGAAAACTTTGAGATGCAATTTGAATTATAACCAGCAAGTAATGACAATCTGTGAAATTTTATTTTTTTTTATTACAATCGGATAATAAACACCGGAGATATGGGACATTGAAGTTGTGTATGCAGTATGCAGTATGCGCGTAGACACACACACATATTTGCAGGCACTGACTGTACGCGTAAAGTATAGGGATCAGGGTATTTCGAGATATCTCGACTAGAGCCTTCTTACTTGTTTTGTTGTGTATTCATATCTGTGCGTCTAACGGGAATAGCCAAAACGCAAAACGCAAAAAGACAAACATCAAGAACCTATGATGGTTGTCTTTAGTGGAACGCAAAAGTGTATAATGGTGTTTTAATACCCTTTATTACAATATTCAATTAAAGTCAATGATATCTTTAATATATATTTATTTAATATGATAGAAGTCATATTTAAGTATCTCACGTTTGGCCATACAATTGCACGAAGTTCATATAAAGTCTATACTACCCTCCCATGTTAGGCATAAGTTAGCAGATAGAACCAAAAGTCGAAAATTGACAATCTTAACGTTGGTAAAAATAAGCACTGCCTACCTGACTCAACTTCAATGTCCCATATTTCCGGTGTTTATTATCCGATTTTAATACAAACTTGACAGATTGTCATTATATTGTTTTATAATTCAAATGGCATCTCAAATCTTTTCCAAATTCAAGATTTTTTTGTTATGGATCCCATGTGCATATCGGAAACGGGAAGAGTCATCGAAAATCGGAAACAAATTTGTACTGCCTAGGGATTAGGCGAGCTTAAGTTCGAAATCTGGTCTCTAGCTCTTATAGTCTCTGAGATCGACGCGATCATACATATGGGTAAGGCATGATGACTGGTTGAAAACAAGGACTATAAGTCGTTTGAAAAAATTCAGTAAATAGATCGGAAATGGCCTCATCTGAGTTGGCTTTAATTTCTTTAAAGAATATGTTTGATGGTATATTCGATGACTTGCGTTTCGCATTAACGAAATCAAAAAACCGTTTAGGATCCTGCTGGAACTGTAATCTACACCTAGTCAGGTAATTCCTGTAACATTGGCTATTGAGGACTGAAAAATTGGAACGAGCAATCAAGTACGCAGAACGTGCTAACGGAGAGCATGATTTTCTGAAACTCTTGTAGAGTTTCGATTTACGATTTTTAAGAATTGTCAACTCTCTGGTAAACCACACAGGTTTATTTGACCTGTTTGGCGTTCCATAAGGGACACAAGAGTCAAAAAATGAATTTCAAGTATTATAAAAAATACTGATTGCCACGTCCAAATTGTCAGACCCATAGAGGGTAGACCAGTCAGTCAGGGCCAACAGCCGAGTAAGTTTTGCAAAATCGGTTTTCCGAAATTGACGTGCACGGTTAAACGATTTCTACTGGGGCCTAGCACCCGGTAGGGTAAAGTGATCGACACCTCAAACGTTGGGTGGTATAAATCTTCTGGATAAGATATGGGTTGTGATCGGGTAATGGTTGAGGAGGATGGATCCAAAACAAAAACCAGTGACCAATGCAATCGTTGTCTTGAAGGATGACAATGTGCCACCTCTTCAATGGAGAGCACTATTTCTGGACCAGACGGCGTCTCGCGAGTTGCAATTGTCAAAATTGCAGCTCGCACCGTCAAACCAGCCGTTGACAAGATGGCTGTACTGCCGCTTGAGACCAAGTCAGTTGAAACCCTCGCACTTCCAACGGCGGGAGCCTGTCGGAGGCAGCAGAAGCTAACAAATAACTTATGCATGTAAACTAATAACTTAACGTAACTCATAACGCATAACTTGCGCATTCCTATTTGTTGTCATTGCCTTGCACATGCGAATTTCTCTAATTGCACAGATAACACTTCGTCTTTGTGCTTGGCATGGCTTATCTTATTCTCTCTCGCAGACTCTTTTTACATATTCGTCGGTTACGGTTGCGCACTAGCTTCTAATTGTCATGCGCATTATATACGCCGAAATTTAATGTGCAATAAAACGCCGTCTAAGAAACAATTGTTAAACAAATTGAACCCTAATAAATGAAAGAAACCAATCTAAAACTATAGTGTTTTATTTTAAGTAAAATAATCACAAACCATTTTGTAAAATTCGAACATATGTGAACACAAAATAGTGCCTCCTCTAAACAGCAACAATAAACGCCTTTTAGTTAACTCATAAAAAAGTCTATAAACATTCTTGAATAAATCCAGGCGTATCGCCGGACAAATAATAAAGAAACATTGTTTTAGTTAACTCACCAAATGCATTTTATAAATGCTATAATATAGGAATTCAGTGATCCACTTATTCAGAAGCATTTCTAAATGCAATAAAATATTTACTCAGTGAAATATAAAGTAAAATAGCATTTTTAAATGCAGCAATACATCTATTAAGTTATTAATTTGTATGTTTATTGTATAGCTTAGTTTATATTAGTTTTGCAATCATATAGCTCATAAATACTTATAACGCATCTGTTTGAGTTATTAAGAAAAGTATTCAGCACATAAACTGAATACTAGAAAATCGTCGCAACTAGAACTTGAACCAGTTGGACTGCGGAGATGAGTGAAAGTACAAAGATGTTGTTCTGTTTGAATCTTGTAGAATACTGATTTATTGATTAGAAAAATATGTCTTATATACACAAATTCTTAGAAAATAATGCCTGCTTAGAATTAGTTGTTTATGAGTTGACAAGGAAAAGGTTAACCATGTGTGCACGTACATAAATAATACATTCTATGACGGTGCTGATAATGCTATTTTTTGAGTGCAGGCCGCTTAAGTGCAGGCCGCTCAGCAAGAGGTCCCGAAACCATATACATGTCATAAACCATGGCTTGGTACATTTTCATTAAAATCTAAATCTATATGAACATAAACAAGGTCTACATGACATTTGAACATAAACATTCTCCCGGCCGTTGAATCGGTGATCAACCATCATTTAGATCCAGTGTGAATCGTCGTGGGGGTTCTGATGGCACGGGTGTACTGGGAGCCTCATTCCTTGTAGCTGTTGAATGAAAAGTCCAAAAGCGTTGTTTCCGTAGTGCATAGGCAATTAGCAAAAGGACGGATGCCGTTAAAGCAGCATAAGCGGCTATATGATGATGTTCTACTGGATTTACTTGGTCGGGCAGCTCTTGGTTTTTGAGTGCGTTCAATTCTTGCTGCAAGTATTCCAGTTCCTTATCTTCTTGTTTCTTGTTTCCTGATGTGTGGAGTCTTGTTAGAAGTCTTTGAGTGGTGTTTGGCTCGATTATATTGCCAAAATGAGCATAGCCCCCTTTTGCTTGACTTATAACGATGTTGAACGTACTGATGCTAATTTCCGAGTTGCGTGCAGTACAACCTGATGACAGCGACAGTAGTCCGGTGTCCTTCAGTTTTTTCGTAGATGGGGTTCCGTTGCATACGGCTTGTAGTTCCATTACAGAATGTGTTGCGAAAATCCAGTTATGTGGTTTTGACCATACCATTTTAGTTGTTCTATGTGTTACTTGACACCTTGGTGATGTTTTGTTGTTAAAAAGTTTAAACTCACACCGATTGTTAACATTAACATAGCTTGATGGTCAAAGCATATGTATTCGTCATTTGGTAATGTTCGGCAGCGTTGCAGGTCATCTGTTGTAAGTCCCATGAATTGATCCCTGTGGTTGTTCACAGCTATAATAGGTGTTGTAATCTCAAATAGTCGCCAGCTTGTTGAATCCGACATCGGAATCGGCACAATATTGAAAAGTTCTAAGGTCGATGTTGACACTAGTGGTAGTATTATTTTAAATATTACATGAGTGTCGGTGACTGTGCCTTCTGCTCGCATAATTCTGTATAGGTGAATAACGTCAGATGATGTCACTGGTAGCATTTGATCTGGCGGCAAGTGATCCCGTATTTGATCCAATTGTTCCTTTAATTGATCGGGGGAAATCAATATTGGGCTTATTGTACGATGGCGGATTCCAGTAAGTACGTCCACTATTTCTGATTGCATGCGTTGAAGGCTGGCTGATAATAGTGTTAATTGAGCTGTTAGTGCCAGGTAAGTCTCCGTGAGAAGCGAACCAGAGTATTTTCCTCTGGATTGGCTAATGAAGGCAACTTGCTGTTCAAGCAATCTTATTCGCTTGTCAGATTCAGATCTTGTCTTCTTGACAATGTTAATGGTTGAGTCGAGTATTGAAGTTTGATTTTTCAGTAATGTCAGTAAAAATTCTTCGTTTGTTTTTACCCTTTTTATCACATTGACCATTTTATGTGCATAACCTGAGTCTAACACTCCGAATAGACTGTGAGCAATGTTAGCCACTATATCAAATGGAGAACGGCGATTTCGTGTGCGTTGCATAAGTGAATTTGTCATTTGTAATTCATCATACAAATGACGAAAGTGTTGAGATATGGAGGCATATGGACATATGTGTTCATTATCTATTTCTGGACATATGTATTTTAATTCGTTTATGACTGAATTAAATGTCTTCATATCGCTCCAGTATGGTTCCAAATCATAGTATATTATCATCGTCCAGTCGGATATAGCTCTCTTCGTTGTTCCAATTTTTTCATAATAAATTCCAGGCCTTGTGTTAAAGCGTGTTACAGATACTGAGTCTGTCAGTACCAAGGGTAACATAAATAGCAGGATTAACAAGGACGAGGTTATAGCTGGCGACATTTGCCGTTTTCGTTGAACGGGTGGCGCATCATTTTCATCTGTATCCTCGGTTTCCTTGATGGGGCGTTTTTTGGCCATGTCTTCTGGAAATAACGGAGCAAGCCTGGTTATGGGGCGCTTGTAGATACCTGAGGCAGTTTTGACGTCAACCACACGAATGTGGTTGTCCTGGCCTGGATATGTTTTTATAATACGTCCCATTGGCCAGCTCATGACAGGGACGTTGTCTTCCTTGACTATAACCAGCATGCCTTCCTTGATATTGGGATTGACGGCCTTCCACTTATGTCTGAATTGTAGTTCTTGTAAATACTCTTCTGACCATTGTTTCCAAAATCCGTGCTTAAGTCTGGATACTAGTTCCCACCGTTTTACTAAGGAATTTTCGTTGCGGTCTGTATTGACATCGGGAGGAGCAGTCAGCGTTTCACCAATCAGAAAATGTGCTGGGGTAAGGGCTGTGTTGTCCGTCGGGTCATTTGACATTGGTGTAATTGGGCGAGAGTTTAAAATTGCTTCGATTTCGATGATCACCGTGTTTAATTCTTCGAATGTTAAAGAAGCGGTATTTGTCGTGGTAACTAGTAGTCGTTTTGCAGACTTTACCGCAGCTTCCCATAGGCCTCCAAATGATGGCGCTCGTGGAGGTATAAATTTGAAGGCAACTTGTTTTTTGTTGCAGTGATTGATGATCTCTGCTTGAGCCTTTTCGCCAAATATTGATCCTCCTAGTTCCTTTAGTTGGTTGTTTGCTCCAACAAAGTTTGTGGCATTATCACAATGAATTGTTTGACATTTGCCGCGGCGGCTTAAGAAGCGCCGCAGTGCTCCTAAAAAGGCGTTTGTGGTCAAGTCGCTAACCAGCTCGAGGTGGACCGCCTTTGTGGAAAAGCAACAGAATACGGCTATGTATGCCTTATCTGGCCTTTTTCCGCGAACTTTATGATGAATCCAAATCGGTCCGCAATAGTCTACGCCTGTAGTGAGAAACGGGCGTGTTGGCGTCACTCGATCGGATGGCAGATTGCCCATAATTTGATTCATTAATTTGGGCTTTGCCTTGTTGCACTTCACACAATTGTGAACGATATTTCTAGACATAGTTTTGTCGTTCAAGATCCAATATTGTTGTCTTGCAGTAGCTCGTAAGGCTTGAGCACCGCAGTGCATGTTGTCTTCATGCAGTTCTCGTAACATCATCTTCACTATTGGATCGTTGTAAGGCAGCAAAATCTGGTGCCTTGCATTGTAAGGGAGTGGGGCTTGCTCCAATCTACCTCCAACTCGCATGAGTCCATCTGACCCTTGTATTGGTGACAGTGCTGAGATAGGACTCTTTTTGTCCACTGTCTTGTGGTGCTTTAAACTTTTTAGGTCCGCTGTAAATTCAGCTTCGCTGTATTGTTTTTAGAATTATATTGCGAGCATGGTCCAATTCCACTTTACACAGCGTGGTAGTTGCTGATCTGTATCGCTTGTAGCAGAATCGCAACATGTAAGCCACAATGCGTTGTAACTTGAAAAAGGAATTGCTGTGTCGGCAGGTATACAACTCTTCACCTATTGTTGAATGGGATATAGCTAGGCTTATCTGCTTTGTTTTCCTCTCTAGATTGCTCGGATAGATGAAGAAAGGGGCTGTCCATCTGTCTGGAGTGCCATGCAAAAATAGTGGTCCATAGAGCCATAGACTGTGCTCGTGTAATTTTCGTGCAGATATTCCTCTTGAGAGCACATCTGCTGCGTTGTTGGCAGATGATACATGCCGCCAATTAGCTTGACTTGTTACTGCCTGAATTTTTGCTATTCGGTTGGCCACAAACGTATGATATGTGGAAGATGGTGCATTGATCCATGATAAAACAACGGTAGAATCCGACCAATAGTATCCTGGCACCGTGGTGGCGTCAAGGTTGAGATCTCGACGAATCCTATCCGCGAGCTCAGCACCCAATAATGCAGCACAGAGTTCTAGACGAGGTAGTGACTGTTTTGCAGTTGGAGCCACTCGAGACTTTGAGCATAGTAGGCGCACCGATGTTTGCTTGTTTTTGTACGTTGCGCGTACATATATTGCTGCGCCATATGCCTGCTCTGAAGCATCTACAAATGTGTGCAATTCCTTTGTGACTGGAGTTTTTCCATCGTAAATGTGCCTTGGAATTTGCATTGAGCTAAGGGCTTGCAAGTCCTCTCTATAGTCCTTCCACTCGTTTTGAAGTTTCGTAGGTAATTCGTCGTCCCAGTCGAGTTTTGATTCCCAGAGTCGTTGCATGAAAATTTTTGCCTTTACCACGACTGGAGCGAACAGACCTAGAGGGTCGAAGATCTGTGCCAGCTCCGAGCAGACTACACGTTTTGTAATCCTTTTGGCTGTGCTGCTTTGTGTGCGGCCGCACAGTTGATCCTTTTTCGGCATCCAAATAAGGCCCAATGTCTTAACACTGTAGTGTTCCAGTGTTTCGTCAAGATTAATGTCGCTTACTATGTCCTCCTTGAGAATTCCTTGAAGAACTTGCTCATTGTTTGAGCACCATTTGCGTAGTTTAAATCCGTTTGGGAGCAGTATTTTTACCAACTCCTGTCGGATGTGGATTGCTTCCTGTATCGAGTCGGCTCCTGTGAGGCAATCATCTACATAGAAGTCATCCCTTAAGGCAGAGGATCCTAATGGTGATCTGTTTGTATGAAGTGATGCCAAGTGATTTAGACACTTAGTTGCCAGAAACGGAGCCGATGCTGTTCCATATGTAACCGTTTTTAATCGGTAGTATTTTAGCTCATCATTTGGGTTCTTTCTCCAAACTATCATTTGATTGAACTGATGTTCCGGATTTATCCAAATTTGGCGATACATTTTTTCGATGTCTGCCGTGAATACGTACTTGTGCGTTCGGAATCTCAATAGGATTGACATGAGATCACTTTGTACCGTGGGTCCTACTTGCAAGATGTCGTTTAATGATTTGCCTGTCGATGTCTTGCATGACGCATCGAAGACTACTCTCAACTTTGTGGTGCTGCTTTCCGGTTTCAGCACACAGTGATGAGGTATGAAGTAATGGTCCTTTGGAAGGAGGTTTCGCGGGACAGCTTTCATATGACCCAATTGTTCATATTCTGTCATGAACTCCACATATGCCTTCCAGATTTTTGAATCTGTTCTTTTTTCCAGTGCAAAAAATCTTTTTGCTGCAATCTCCAGCGAGGGCCCCAGGGCTGAAGATTGTTCAGAGAACGGCAATTTCACGATGAATCTTCCATCTTCAGCAGTCTGCAAGGTATCGATAAAGTGTCTTTCGCACTCCTTTTCAATTGGTGTACGATGCTTTTCTGCTGGTTCCAAATTGTCCAGGGTCCAAAATCGTTCCATTATGGTGCTCGTTTCTTCACCTGAAGCTACTGCACAAATGGCTTCAGACATCCGATTTGGTGTACTAATTTTTCCGGCCACAACCCATCCCAACCTGGTCTTTTGCATGATTGGACCAGAGGGTATGAGTGTGTGTTGTTGTGGGAGCAATAGTGAATAATAATGTTCCGCACCGATGAGCATGTCGATTTTTCCCGGTTTGTTAAATTGTGGATCTGCCAGTGGTAGGGTTGCTGGCATGTTCCAATCCTGTTCATTTATGATTTGGGCTGGCTGATCCGTAATGATGTGCGGTAGAATAAAAGCTTCGATCCGCATTGTAAAATTGTTGTGTAATGATTTTACCAACAGATTTACACGAGCTCTACTGGTTTTTGGTTGTCCACCGATGCCTTCAATTCGAAGTGTGGAACTGTATCGTTTCAACGATAACAAAGAGGCGAGTCGTTCTGATATAAGATTGATTTGTGATCCAGAATCCAGCAAAGCTTTGAAGGTAGCTTGGTGTCCATTATTTCCTTGGACTGTTACCTTTGCTGTTGCAAGTAGATTTATATTCTTGCTACTTGCTGAAGCTACAATTGGGTTTTGTTGCTCCGTTGTCGACTTCTCCAAATGCAGCAACGTATTGTGTCGTTTTTGACACTTGAAGCATTTGAAATGGCTTGGACAAACCTTCGTCAAGTGGCCTCCATTTAGGCAGTTGGCGCACAGTTTCTGTCTCTGAATCCAATTCAGGCGCTCAGCGGCTGTTTTTGCCCGGAAATCGTCGCACCGAAATATTGCATGAGTGGACTTCTTGCAATAGTGACAATCCTTCCTTGTAGTTGAGGAAGATGCACAGGTTGCTCCCATTGAGTCTCTTTTTGCATTGTTTTGTGTTTTGCTTCCGCTAGCTAAAACACGAACTCTTTGCTCGAGAAACTGGAGCATGGTGTCCAGTTTCTGTATTTCTTTTGAGTTGCTCAATGATTGCTCGTACAGCGTTTTATTTGTGCTGTCGAGCTTATTTCATAAGACCGCTATTAGAATCGGGTCCCACGTTAAGATGTCTAATCCGAGTCCCTTGAGAGATGCAAGGGATTCCATAGTGACAATGTATAGTTCCTTTAACGACTTAACGTTGTCGTTAATGGTTTGTTGCATCAAAAATCGGTTCAATACCGTTGATGCAATGTCTCTTGGATTGTCGTATGCTCCGACCAAAATATTCCAAGCGTGAAGGTAATTATCCTCTTTCAAATCGATTTGGCGTATTAATCTTTCTGCCTCACCGATCACGCTGGTTTTAAGATACCACATCTTTTGAATTATCGGCATGTTGGTATTGTGTACCATGGACACAAACATATCGAAGAATTGTGTCCATTTCAATATATCCCCATCAAATTTGGGGATGGTTATGCGAGGCAAGTTTAAGTCACTGGTGCACTGCTTATTGTTTTTTGAAGCCAGTGCCCTTTGTACATCTTCTTCTGCCTGTAGATACTCCTTTGTATCATATCCATTTTCTTCTGGGTTTTCAATTTCTTCATACAGCCGAAAATGGACCTCTTGAATTTGTGCCCAAAGATTCCGTATGAGCTCTAATGAGGTGTGCTCAATTGGGGTGCTTTGGTGCAATGTGCGATATAATGATGCGATCATTGCCCTTTGTCGTCGGCACAACGCAATCACCTTGAGTTCTAAGGATGATTGCTTATGCTGTCCATCGCTAAAATCAAGTTTCTTACTTGTGGCTTGATTTATGGTCTCAGCGTCGATCTTGATTACTTCTAAGAACTTTATAACTGTTGTTCTTATTTCCTCATAGAAGGTGAAGTATTCCTGGTTTTCCGGTAGGCCGTCTTTCCTGATGACTTCGTCATTTGTCTGGAGAATATTCCATTTCTCTTTGATGGCATCTGATTTAGCCTTGTGGTAGCCGGTCTGAGACTTTCTCTCAGCGGAATCCTTTTTGTAATTAGATATTAGCCGTAGAATCTCATTGCTAATATCTTGTTGGACATCAACTAATTCTTCGATGATTACTTTATCTGATGCCATTTCAACTAATTTTGTTGACAACTTTAGTTAATCACGCAAGCACACAGATATGTATTGATATCCTGATGTGAATGCAGGTTTCCTTTTTGACTGTCGCCTTGACAAGTTCAATTGAGGATTTTGTTGAGTTGGTTGTCCTCTGTCGCCTAGTTGACAACTTCAGAGTTCCAAACGTCGGTATTGAGTTGGTTATCCTTGTCGCCTAGTTGACAACTTCAGAGTTCCAAACGTCGGTATTGAGTTGGTTATCCTTGTCGCCTAGTTGACAACTTCAGAGTCCAATCGTTGATACCAAAATCGGGGTCACCAACTGTTTGAATATTAAGAAAAGTATTCAGCACATAAACTGAATACTAGAGAATCGTCGCAACTAGAACTTGAACCAGTTGGACTGCGGAGATGAGTGAAAGTACAAAAATTGTTGTTCTGTTTGAACCTTGTAGAATACTGTTTTATTGAATAGAAAAATATGTCTTATATACACAAATTCTTAGAAAATAATGCCTGCTTAGAATTAGTTGTTTATGAGTTGACAAGGAAAAGGTTAACCATGTGTGCACGTACATAAATAGTACATTCTATGACGGTGCTGGTAATGCTATTTGAGTGCAGGCCGCTCAAGTGCAGGCCGCTCAGCAAGAGGTCCCGAAACCATATACATGTCATAAACCATGGCTTGGTACATGAGCATGTTTCGGTATGTATGTTTCATGTATGCGGTCTAACACATTTTTATTAAAATCTAAATCTATATGAACATAAACAAGGTCTAATGCATTTTGTGAAACTCTAAATCTATTTGAACATAAACAGCATCCCTTCAAGTTAAGTGGATTCCATGCGCCCACGTTATTGAATCATCCCGTGTTGTTCCTTTATTTGAGGCGGTAAAAAACAATTATTTCGAGAGCTTTCCACCTGAATTTCGTTTCGTATAACATTTAATGGAACGTTGGAATTGAAACATGTCTTAAAAACATGGTTACTATTTTGGTACCAAAAAGCAACGCTATGTTGACCTGTTTTTGGCTGTTTGCGTAACACTTTCTAACAATTAAGCGCGTATTTAAACTTCAAAGTTTATTAAATGTTAGCATTTTTATTCGTTCTCGTATGACGTGTGGCAGTATGACTAACTCCAACCAATTAACACAAGCACAACTTGGGGGTAGGATTCAGTCTGTCTACTGTAAAGATTTTGTGTAAGTAAAATTACTTTCAATGATTTTAACATGCCTTTTACAAAGTCCACCCAGATTCCGCTTATGAATGAAAAATAAACATGCACATGAATACGTGTGAACATATTAACGTAACTTTAAAGCATTAAGATTGTCCCAATTAACGTGTTACAAAACAAAACCTTTTGCGTAATTATATGCATTTAAGAAAATGCGTAAATAAATTGTGACACTGAAGATAGTTTAAATAGAGGAATCAAACAGACGTCGAACTTTATTGGTCAGAACCATTTACTTCCCAGTGGTGCTGAGCAGAATGATTCCCGGCTTCCACATGCTTTGCAGCTTGCAAAAAAGTAATTCACTACAAAATGTGCGTGCATTTGTTTCTTCCTTTTTTATACCCTGATCCCATTAAAAATGGGAAAAAAGGGTATAATTGTTTTGTGCAAAAGTATGTAACAGGCAGAAGGAAGCATCTCCGACCCTATTAAGTATATATATTCATGATCAGCATCAACAGTCGAGTCGATATAGCCATGTCCGTCTGTCCGTCCGTCTGTCCGTATGTATGAACGCGTCGATCTCAGAGACTATAAGAGCTACAGACTCCAGATTTTGAACTTAAACTCGCCGTATCCCTAGGCAGTAAGAGTTTGTTTCCCATTTTCGATAACTCTTCCCTTTTCCGATATACACATGGGATCGATAATAACAAAATCTTCAATTCGGACAACTTTGAGATGACATTTGAACGTTTAAACAAAAAAAAAAACCTGTGAAATTCTTTTTTAAAATCGGTTGAATGCGCGTATACACACACACACATACGCAAGAACTGAGTGTACGCGTTAAGTATAGGGTTCAGGGTATCGTCTAGTCGGGATTTCTTGACTAGAGCCTTCTTACTTGTTTTTGATTTTATATATTTATATTAAAACTTTTCAGATCATATTCGGAAATAACATATTTTCCGGGAGAGTACTTGAATGTCTTGACAGGACCAAATGGAACTGGAAAGTCCACAATTGTATCTGCAATTATACTGGGCTTAGGAGGAGAACCACAGTTGCTAGATCGCTCATCTAGTATTTCGGATTACATCAAAAGCAATAAAAACACTGCTACAGTGATAATTAAAATTTATGGAAAAGAAAATAACTCTACAGAAGCATTCAAGCGTATAATAGATGAGAGCGGACGTTCTCGATATTTTGTTAATTCTAAGGAACTACCAAAATCTAAATTTCTGAATATTATTGCAACATATAATATTCAAGTCAGTAATCTGTGCCAGTTTCTACCACAGGATCGAGTTCAGGTAGCGTGTGATTAAGTTTTATATATCTGTATCTAAGTCCAGCTGACCGTCCGGATGTTTTTACGCGTTGATCTCATAGGCTGGCAATTAAAGACTTCAGATGTTTATTATAAGGATTCCCAAACCCCAGGCTGGTTTTAGTGTCTAAAATACGCATATAAACGATAACACTATAATCTTGAATTTTATATTCAAAACTTGCAAAAGAATCATTGACATATTAATTATTTCTAAAAATTTAAATCTAAAAAGTTTGTTACAAGTGGAAGGAAGATTCTCCGACCCCATTAAGTATATATATTCTTGATCAGAATCAACAGCCGAGTCGATATAGCCATGTCCATCTGTCCGTATGTATGAACGCGCCGATCTCAGAGACTATAAGAGCTAGAGCTCAGATTTGGCTCTAGTCGAGAAATCCCGACTAGACGATACCCTGATCCCTCTGCTTTACGCGTACAGTCAGTGCTTGCATGTATGTGAGTGTGCATGTACGCGCATACTGCATCCTCAACTTTAATGTCCCATAACCGTTTTTAATGAAAATTTCACAGATTGTCATTATTTCGTCTAATGTTTCAAATCATCTTAAAGAAATCGAACTCAAACTTGTACTTCCCAGGGGTTAGGCGAGCTTATGATCCAAATCTGAGCTCTAGCTCTTATAGTCTCTGAGATCGACGCGTTCATACATACGGAAAGGCAGACGGACATGACTATATCGACTTGGCTGTTGATGCTGATCAAGAATATATATACTATATGGGGTCAGAGATGCTTAATTCTGCCTGTTACATACTGTTACCCATTTTTAATGGGTTCAGGGTACAATAAATACGCTTTTATAAAAAATCAAACCAAAAAGCAGAAAAAAATTTTAAATCGTAAGCAGTTGATTTTCAAAACTTTGTACCGGATTTTTTACTTTTGTTATATTTTAAATGATTTAACGTAAATATCGATAGTTACCTTTAAAGAAATTGGATAGTTAGCTACTAGCCACTTTAACAGTATTTTTTTTAAGAAAACTGCGTTTTATTATCATTATTATAAGTAACACCAAAAACATCTTCGGAAATTAATTATTGCTCCGGCAGTGAACTTGTTTTTTTTTTTACTGTGAAACAGTATTTTTTTTTAGAAACACACACCAATTGAATTATTTTCCTGCAGGACTTTTCTAAAATGAATCCACAAGAGCTTTTAGTAAGCACAATAACCTCTGTGTGCGACAATCAGCTAATACAACATTTTAATGATTTGAAAGAAACGCGCAAATCTCAGAATATGGCTTATGTTGATAAAGAGCGAGTACAAGAGAACCTCATAAAAGAGCAAAAAAGACTGGAACAGTAAGTTATATATTATTATTATTTATGAATACTCACGTTTCAAATTTTTATTTTTTTTTAGGTTGCAGGTTTTGGTTAATCAACATAACGAGCGCCAAGAGATGCAACAAAGGCTAAACATTTATAAGGCAAAGAAATTATGCATTGAAATAAGTGTGGGACAAACAATGATTATTGAGTACAAAAGTAAATTGAATAAAGCGAAAGCTGGTTGTGAAACTGTTATGAAAACTTATGAAGAAGTCAGGAAGAGTCAGGAAGAAATATCAAAAAGTGAATTTATACTAAAGAAAAAAACTGTTGAGCAAGTAAGTTACTGTTGAACATCGAAACCCTTTTGTTTTTTTCACCTTTAGCTTTGTGATTTCTTAAATAAAGATTCAGCTTATAAAAACATCAATGGCAACTAAAGGTGATTTAATATCTCAACTGGACACCATAAAGCATAAAATTAATGAGCACAAATGTGATTTGGAGGTTTGTTTTTCTTTTTTTTTAATTGCTGGGAATACAATTTTATAATATGTGATTTGCAGAGAAATATTCAACATTCAACCAAAAGTAAAAACGACGTGGACAAAATAAAGTATTTGGTTAAAACAAAAAAGCACGAATTACAGCAGTTTAGTAACGACAAAAACGAAGTGATGACTGAACTAAAAAATCGAAAAATAAGAATACAAGAAACTCGTGAGATAACTGAGAACCGCTATAAAAAGCGAAGAGATCTTGAAAGTGTACTTAATGATGTAAAAATTCCAGAAATTACAGCTCTTACTCACAAGTTAGAGAGATTGCAATCTAAGAAAGCCCAAAAGATTGAAGTAATGTAGATGGTGTTTTTTAAAATATATTATAGGTCTAAATCAAATTTTGAATATTTTTAGGAGCTGCGTATTCGAAATCATGACGTGTTCAAGGCTTTGAGCGTGGGTAGCCCAAAATAGACATAAATATAAATGTCACGTATATGATCCAATGGTGGTTGAAGTAAGTAAACTTAATTTATTTATGAATTGTAAAATGGGTAAAAAGAGTTTACTTCAATTGAATCCAATGATCAATTGTAGGTACATATATTTTGCACCTAAACTAATATACGACCCAATTCACTGAGTGCATAAAACCGTTTCTATACGCTCTTTTAAAACCGCTCTTTGCGTTGGTGTTGGTCTCGATTTACATTACTGAGTTGTTGTTGCTTTTGGTTTGGGGGTACGTTTTTGTTTGCGACTTTGTTTTGCATCAGGCAGAAGGAAGCATCTCCGACCCCATAAAGTATATATATTCTTGATCAGCATCAACAGCCGAGTCGATATAGCCATGTCCGTCTGTCCGTATGTATGAACGCGTCGATCTCAGAGACTATAAGAGCTAGAGACTCCAGATTTCGAACTTAAGCTCGCCTAATCCCTAGGCAGTACAAGTATGTTTCCGATTTTCGATAACTCTTCCCGTTTCCAATGTACACATGGGATCGATAACAACAAAATCTTGAATTTGGAAAACTTTGAGATGCAATTTGAATTATAAAAGAAAATAATGACAATCTGTGAAGTTTTTATCGAAATCGGATAATAAACACCGGAGATATGGGACATTGAAGTTTTGTATGCACTATGCAGTATGCGCGTACACACACACACACACACATATACTTGCAAGCACTGACTGTACGCGTAAAGTATAGAGATCAGGGTATCGTCTTGTCGGGATTTCTCGACTAGAGCCTTCTTACTTGTTTTTAATTAGTGCACTGAAATAAGAGTTTTTGTTTTTACAGAGATTTTTATGCTCTTAATTTTTTTTCTGTTAACGTTTTAAGACAAGCATGCTAGAAGTCAAAAGCTCTGAGTCTAAGTTGAGTGTAGCAGGTCCAATATTATGCTCAAAAAGCTTGATTGATTATGTTGTGATAGTGCACAAAAAATAATTAGTCCGTCCTTAATGATAGAACCTTTTTATCGTGTTCTTCTCAGATTTTCCAATAGTGAGGTAGTGTTAAAGTAAGTTATTAAAGATAGTGGTGCAAATAATGGGCAAAATACTGATATTTTTTTTATTATCTGTTAAAAAAGGAAGCAAAAACTGAAATGTGTATTTTTGAAATTTGCCGATTTTTATTCCCTTAACACATAATATATTAATATATGTACGAGATTTGTGCAAATTTATGTTAGCATCACTGACCCTAAAAAGCCTATATGAATGCTCAGCATGAACAGCCTAGTCGATATAGTCACTTCAATGTCTGTGGTGCAATATAATAATAATCTGTAAAATTTTAATCGAAATCAGTTAAGAAACAAGGAGTATATCACAGATTAAATATTATTTATCACGCAGTAGCACACACATTCGTTCAAACAATGAATGCGTGCGTAAAGACTAGGGTTCAGGGCTTTCTTGCTTAAAGCAACAGTTTTATATATATATATATACATAGAAATTTCTTTTTTAAGGCACTAAAAAGTTTTCTGTAACGTCATCGAGGTATCGGTCAGACCTTATATTAACCGAAAGCACAGTTCGAAGAAAAAATCAGCTTATTGGTCTTGATTCAAAGCAGTTGACATCAATTAAAGAAAGGTGAGTAAAAATATACTTTATCTATATATATTAATGTGTACGAAATTATTATTTAATATTATATTTTAATAGTACGTCCCAATTGTAATTATATAAGTGTATGAAGATAATATTAGATTCTTAATAAGTTTTTATGTTGGTCGGCTTTTATATAATTTAAGGCAATTGTTTTACAGATTCTCGAAACTGATATTGGAAAAAGACCAAATAAAAAACAAAATAAGAGAAATTGATACTGAGTTGGAGCGCTTACAAATAGTTATTTGCGGAGAAGGAGATATAAAAAAAAAAATCGAACAAAAATTAGCGCACCATGAAGGTTTAGAGACTGAAGTAAAAAAGCTGCAGATTAAAGTTGACACCATTAGTAAATCATTTTACGGTAAGTAAATAAATTTAAAAATTTTTACAAATCTTATATGTATTAACACGCAGCATTGGAAACCGTCAAAAATACAATCCAACAATTATTGCTATCGGATTTAAAACAAATTGTAGAAATTGAGACTAACTTAATCAACATATTAGAAACTACAAATGAATTACAGTCATCTAAAAAATGTAGCCGAATAATTGAATTGGTCCACAAACAGCATTACGAAATGCAAATTATCAGACTTAAGGAAAGCAAAGAGCACCTCAAAAAAGTCACAGTAAGTTGTTTATACAAAAACAATTAAATAAACATTAACAGTAATATTTCTAGTCCAAAGTCCATAAATTGGAATCATCACTTAAAGTTCAACAGCAAGAAATTCAATCTAAAACTTCAGAAGTGAAGGGCCTGTGCAATGACCAGCTTCCGTCAAGCGTAAATTTTCCCTATAAAAGCGATTTTCAGCAATTATCAAGCTACAGCTCAGAAAGAATCTACGAAGTCATAATCGAATCCCAGGCAAGATTAGAATGTATGGAAAATTTAGATTCACAGGTAATTTTGAGATTTAATACCAACCATTTTTAATTATTTATTTGCACTAGGTTAGCCACAAAAGTTATCTTATAATTTAATGCACCAGTAAAGCATATATAATCATTATTATTATTATTACCTTTATTTTTTTTAATTTAGATTTTTTTTACTAAACGCAATAGAAGTTTATAGCTGAAATTTTTACTTAAACGTTTATTTGACTCGAAAAGATATATTATGAATATAAATCCTTCTGGACCGTTATTTTCGTACTTTTAATATTTTACATAAAACTTTTACAGATAGTGTTTTTAGGCTTTAAAATTCGCAATAAAATCCGAACGTCTTTAAGAATGTGCTGAAACACTCATGTCAAATTGGCAAAATGGAGGGCGACTTGCGTGTGTACGTGTGAGCTTAAAATGTACTACTTGACAAAAAAGGAAAAGAGGGTGGCCAATTTTGGCCGTTTCACGTAGGAAGTTGTTAGATGGGATGAAACAATTTTAGGATGAGGGGGTTCAACTTAAGTATATAGCGCTCAGACAAACAATCATTTTGATGCAAAACAAGCTTTATTTAGATCGATAAAACATGATAGAAAATCATGTTGGGTACGCTTATTAATAACAAATGTCGTGTTTATTTATTTTTTAAGCCTAAAATAAAACACTATTTTATTTAAAATTCTACAATTATTAATTTATTTACATTACAGGTCCTCTCTAATTATTATCAACACCAAGGCAAGGTTGAACACTTGAAGAAAGACATTGAATTCAAATCAATTCAAGAAATAGAAGAAAAAGCCAAATTATTAGCTTTATTCAACGAGTGGGAACCCAAACTAATGAAATTAATTGAGACAATTAACGCCAAGTTCAGTGAATTTATGGACTCGATAGCATATGTTGGAGAAGTGGTCATATCCAGAAAAGATAAAGTATGATTTTATTAGCAAATTATTGACATACGTCGAGACATCTTATGATCTGAATGTCATTCGACAAATCGATTTGTTTCTTAGAAACTTAATGATAAAAAATATTCTTGATATAAACCATAAGATCTCATTGAATCGGTTGAAAATTTGGATATCCTATTGGACTGAAAGCTGAAGCTTACTCAACGCCAATGTTCCATATCTCCGGTTTTTCCCAACCGATTTTAATGAAAATTTCAAAGATTGTCATTGTATTGTCTAATGTCTCAAAGTTTTGCAAATTCAAGAGTTTGTTGTTATCGATCACATATGTATATCGGAAATGGAAAGAGTTCTCGAAAATCGAAAACAAACTTTTACTGCCTGGGCATTAGGCTAATGTTCCAAATCTGGAGCTTCTAGCTTTTATAGTCTCTGAGATCGACGCGTTCATACATACAGACGAACGGACAGACGGACATGGCTACATCGTCTCGGCTATTGATGCTGATCAAGAATATATATACTTTATGGGGCCGCAGAAGCTTCACTCTGCCTGTTACATACTTTTGCCCAAAACCATTATACCCCCTTACCCATTTATAATTGTAATTGTAATTCGGGTTCAGGGTATAAAAATAACTTTTTTAAAAATTGCGTCAATGAAAACCAATCTTAGCACTGCATATTTACACTCAGTAATGAGAGTTGTTTAATGATATAACTCTAAAACATGGTAACACCTCAAAAGAACCACCTAGGTAGATACCTTGATAGTAATCTTAACACATGCAGATTATGATTATAATTTTTTTTAAAGGAAAAAAAATTTATTAAGCTTAAAAAAATCAAACAAACTCTGCACGAGCAACAAACTATTAGTATACAAAAGAATTAAATTTTGCGGCCCTGCTGCTAAATTTTGGAATAAAGGGGTGCAAATCATACAGTATAAAATTCTGCAAAACATCTGATGCTCCATACTGTTAGAAATTTTACACTACACAATGACTTTAATTTGCAGACAGTTATAGACCAAAACAAGTAAGAAGGCTCTAGTCGAGATATTCCGACTAGACGATACCCTGATCCCTATACCTTACGCCTACAGTCAGTGCTTGCAAGTATGTGTGTGTGTGTGTCTACCCGCATACTGCATACTGCATACACAACTTCAACGTCCCATACCCCCCGGTGTTTCTTAACCCATTTCAATAAAAATTTGACAGATTTTCATTATTTTGTTTAATAATTTCAATGGCATCTCATTGTTTTCCAAATTCAAGATTTTGTTGTTATCGAACCCATGTGTATATCGGAAACGGGAAAAGTTATCGAAAATCGAAAACAAACTTGTACTGCCAAGGGATTAGGCGAGCTTAAGTTCCAAATCTGGAGTCTCTAGCTCTTATAGTCGCTGAGATCGACGCGTTCATACATACGGAAAGACGGACATGGCTATATCGACTCGACTATTGATGCTGATCAAGACTAAATGTATACTTTATGGGGTCGGAGATGCTTCCTTCTGGCTGTTACATACTTTTGCACAAAACCATTATACCCTTTTTTCCAATTTTTAATGGGATCAGGGTATAATTATTAACATTGTTGGTACAATGACCGTCAAAATAATCATGTCAATCATTTCGCTTACCACTTAGGGACAAACACAACCCACATCTTTGAAATTGCGTTCATTTTAAATTTTGTTATTGTTGTTAATTCTAAGTCTAAGTCTTCCATGACTTATTATTTAATTATATTTTTTTTTAGCGATATCTGTTGTTTATAAATGTTTATTAATGTTAAAAACTCACATACACCAATTATATATTTATTTTATTTTTCAGATTGATTTTGATTCCTATGGCATTCAAATAATGGTCCAGTACAGAAAGAATGCCAATCTACAAACTCTTGATAAACATATACAATCGGGTGGAGAACGTGCGGTGGCCATTGCAATCTATTCATTGTCATTGCAACATGTTACTCATGTGCCATTTAGGTAATCACATCGCAAGATTTATATTTGTATACTCTCATACCAAAGGTAAACTGTATATTATACGATTTTAGTCTGTATTAAGAACTAAAACCATCACAGCCAAATTAAGCTTTCCCGACTAGTTTTTATACCCTGATCCCATTAAAAACGGGAAAAAGAGTAAAATGTTTTTGTGCAAATGTATGTAACAGGCAGAAGGAAGCATCTCCGACCCCATAAAGTATATATATTCTTAATAAGCATCAACAGTCGAGTCGATATAGCCATGTCCGTCTGTATGTATGAACACGTCGATCTCAGAGACTATAAGAGCTAGAGACTCCACATTTGGAACTTAAGCTCGCCTAATCCCTAGGCAGTACAAGTTTGTTTCCGATTTTCGACAACTCTTTCCGTTTCCGATATACACATGGGATCGATAACAACAAAATCTTGAATTTAAAAAATTTTAGATGCCATTTGAATTATAAAACAAAATAATGACAATCTGAGAAATTGTTTATTAAAATCGGTTAAGAAACACCGGAGATATGGCACATTGAAGTTGTGTATGCAGTACATACACACACATACTTGCAAGCACTGACTGTACCCGTAAAGTATAGGGATCAGGGTATCGTCTAGTCGCGATATCTCGACTAGAGCCTTCTCACTTGTTTTGTTTTGTGCAATATATTTGTCTGTGAGCTGAACTGAGGGAGCTGTGAAATCGATAAAATTAAAAACAGAAAATCTATAAAATCATATATTTTCCACATTCTTACATCTAGAGTTTCCAAACTTGGTGAGAAAATCGACAATGCCTATCTCCCACAGCCTTCAAGCTAGAGTCTTAAATTTTGTGACAATATTGCTGTTGACAGCCCCAATAATCTGCATCTTAAAATTTGTAAAGGACGCGATTACCCCTGCCGCCCTATACCTACCTCCCTTTACTTTTCAACTTTTTTCACCAACAGTTTTAATAACAAAATATCGGTATGTAAACATTAATAACCGATTGACTTGAGAAGACTAATGTTGAAGATAAATTTAGTACAATTTTTACCATGGGTCACCGAAAAAATTCGCTTAAAGTTTTGCTTTACATAAAAAGTTGCCATTCAGTTGTGTCAACGCTTAATATTAATATTGAAAACGAAGAAAACTTGAGAGCACATGGTGCCCAACAACAATATCTTATACAACAACCTCTGCCAGGTCGTAAATCGATGTCAGAAGCACAAAAATATCACTAAGTCCGTTATCACTT
Source organism: Scaptomyza tumidula (assembly GCA_035044465.1). Classification (NCBI taxonomy): domain Eukaryota; kingdom Metazoa; phylum Arthropoda; class Insecta; order Diptera; family Drosophilidae; genus Scaptomyza; species Scaptomyza tumidula. The sequence continues at coordinate 24,906 of JAWNNW010001015.1, forward strand.
AGCCATGATGCAATTAATAAGGTAGCCTCGATTTTGATAGCTCGGTCAATTAGAGTGTCAACAAAACCAGTCGACCAGTGGCTAGTGCTGTGTGCTGTAATTGAACAAAACAGCAAAGACTGTCTCTGTCTCATTCTCAAAGTTAAGTGACAAGAAAGCAGGTAATTTTTTATACCCAGGGATCAGGGTATATATATATATATATATATATATGATCCCATTAAAAATGGGAAAAAGGGTATAATGGTTTTGTGCAAAAGTATGTAACAGGCAGAAGGAAGCATCTCCGACCCCATAAAGTATATATTCTTGATCAGCATCAACAGTCGAGTCAATATAGCCATGCCCGTCAGTCTGTCCGTCTGTCCGTATGTATGAACGCGTCAATCTCAGAGACTATAAGAGCTAGAGACTCCAGATTTGGAACTTAAGCTCGCCGTATCCCTAGGCAGTACAAGTTTGTTTACCATTTTCGATAACTCTTCCCGTTTCCGATATACACATGGGATCGACCTTGTTGAACCTGTGCGAGTCTCTTCCAATACATCTCTTTTTCAAGAGAACTTTTCCATATCTGAGCTCTTTGTCAGGACTATCACTACTGTCTTATTTAACGCCAGTGATAGCCCATGTTCCGCCATCCAACTACCGACAGTCCTTATCACTTTGTTGAGCTTAAGCTGTGCCCGTTGCCGGTCCCGCACTGCTACCAGTGCAGCAACTTCATCCGCATACCCAACCAAGCACGTCTCCTCTGGAATTTCCAGTTTAAGAAGACCATCGTAGGTGGCGTTCCAAAGATCTGATCCTAGTATAGATCCCTGCACCGCCCCTGCTATGACCATTTTTCTGGGAACGCCTTCTCTGGTCTCATAGAGGAGTCCGCGATCTGCAAGGTAGTTGTCGATTATTCGGAGTAAATACGCCGGTACTCCGAAGTTGTGCTCCAGAGCCTCCATCATATCTGTCCATCTCGCCTTGTTAAACGCATTTTTTACGTCGAGAGTTACAAGCTGTACCACGCGGCGCGAGTACCGCTAATCGGCTCGCCTTTAACTCGCCTCGTTGAAATTCCACCGGTGTTACGAGTTGCTGCCGTTAACCCGGACTTAATCAACTTCTCCATCACCTTTCCCGCTGTATCCAGCATATAAAACGAACGGTTGGACGATGGAGACTGCGGATTGCCCTCACCTTTGCTGATGAGCACCAACCTTGCAGTTTTCCAACACGAGAAGAAAACTCCATCAGCTAAGCAGGTTTTATACATGCGCAGTATAAGTTCTGGGTTCTAATGGTAGACTAGCTTCAGAGCATCATTCAGTTTCCCATCCGGTCCAAGTGTCTTCTTATCCTTCATCGTAAAAATCGCTTTTCCAGTTTTCCCTGGGACAGACGAGGAATTACTTCCATTTGACTCCATTCCCTTGTTAAACTGATCGGGTGCTGTGCCAGCAGCAGGCCTTGCTCTAATTAATGTCTCGTCGTTATTCGTTTTTGCGGCCTTCGGACTTAATATCTTATAATTTTCTTTTAGATGTGTGGATGAAATTAATCAAGGCATGGACGCTAAAAACGAACGCCATATATTTAATTTACTTTTAAGAGAAGCTACCAAACAGGGATCAGCTCAATACCTATTTGTAACGCCAAAGGTATGTACATTAAAGTAATTTTAAACTTTTAATATATATTATTATTTTTTTTTTTTTTAGTTGCTATGTGACTTGAGTTACAATCAACGGTTGTGTGTCTCCGTAGTTCATAATTCAGGTTCTCTTACACAAGATATCTGTTTTCCACTTCATTAATATTTAAACTTCAATGATTAAAGTTATACTAAGTATTAAAATTGTTGAATTTTTTCCAATGCAAGAGTTGAGGGAATGTTTGAATATTGTGCGAAAAAGGAGGGCAAGAATAAATTGAATTAATACACGTACAAACCATTTTAGTGCACATTTGTCTTAATTGATTATTAACTAAAACACAGTTTTGATACTCAAACTCGTAAAATGACAATTTCCTGTACGCAGTTTTAGGAAATACCTATTGGTGAAACTGTAACCAATTTTTCTTCCAGTTGGAAATCTTGGTTGAAGACACCAGTAGTAAAAAAATGTTGTATTAGTTAAAGGGTTGTAAAATTGCATATTTAATTCAAATTAAACGACTCTAGCTTAAAAACTGAAAAATAAAGGCATTTTACAACATGAAAAGGCGGAGTGGCTGGGATGGGTTGCCATTAAAATTTTTATTGGTCGTTAAAAAATCAAGTCTTTGTGCCGCCCCCTTAAAAGTTTCTTTTTGATGAATACACTACTGACATTTTTTGCTAAAGACGATCTAAGGTAATTTTGTGGTATTTTCATATCTTCTCTTAAATATCTTAATAAATATGAAATAACGATTTTTTTTAGATTTAACAAGTAAGAAGGCTCTAGTCGAGATATCCCGACTAGACGATACCCTGATCCCTATACTTTACGCGTACAGTCAGTGCTTGCAAGTATGTCTGTGTGTCTGTATACGCGCATACTCCATACTGCATACACAACTTCAATGTCCCATATCTCCGGTGTTTATTATCCGATTTTAATAAAAACTTCACAGATTTTCATTATTTTGTTTTATTATTCAAATTGCATCTCAAAGTATTCCAAATTCAAGATTTTGTTGTTATCGATCCCATGTGTATATCGGAAACGGGAAGAGTTATCGAAAATCGGAAACAAACTTGTACTGCCTAGGGATTAGGTGATCTTAAGTTCCAAATCTGGAGTCTTTAGCTCTTATAGTCTCTGAGATCGACGCGTTCATACATACGGACAGACGGACGGACAGACGGACATGGCTATATCGACTCGACTGTTGATGCTGATCAAGAATATATATACTTTATAGGGTCGGGATGCTTCCTTCTACCTGTTACATACTTTTGCACAACTTCATTATACCCTTTTTTCCCATTTTTAATGGGATCAGGGTATAAAAATTATTAACAATGAAATATCTTCAGTATTATTATTAAGTTTAATAATTCTTCGTCATTCAAGCTCATGTCTTAATTGTTCTTACACTTCTTTGCATCAAAAGAAATTTTGGCAGCACAAAGGTTTTAATTTTAAGCGACCACCCATACATATCCGTAAAACTCATAATAAATTTCATTTTGTATATGAAAATTCATACATTAGAAGCCTACCTGTTAAGCCCATTACAAACTTGTAAAAATAGAAGTTTTCATCAAACACGATTAAACAACTCTATTGTATACAAATATAGGTTTTAAAGGGATGTCACTTTTATGTTGTTCCTAAACTTGGTTACTTTAGCTGTAAGGATAGGGATAATATACTAAACGATACTGTTTGAGTATTAAGAAAAGTATTCAGCTCATAAACTGAATACTAGAGAATCGTCGCAACTAGAACTTGAACCAGTTGGACTGCGGAGATGAGTGAAAGTACAGAGATGTTGTTATGTTTGAATCTTGTATAATACTGTTTTATTGAATAGAAAAATATGTCTTATATACACAAATTCTTAGAAAATAATGCCTGCTTAGAATTAGTTGTTTATGAGTTGACAAGGAAAAGGTTA
>JAWNNW010001017.1:0-10307 GCA_035044465.1 Scaptomyza tumidula
CATGTTGACAACTTCAGATGGAACTAGATGGAAGGCTCTAGTCGAGAAATCCCGACTAGACGATACCCTGATCCCTATACTTTACGCGTACAGTCAGTGCTTGCAAGTGTGTGTGTGTGTACGCGCATACTGCATACTGCATACACAACTTCAATGTCCCATATCTCCGGTGTTTCTTAACCGATTTTAAAAAAAATTTCACATTCAAATTGCATCTCAAAGTTTTGCATATTCAAGATTTTGTTGTTATCGATCCCATGTGTATATCGTAAACGGGAAGAGTTATCGAAAATCGAAAACAAACTTGTACTGCCTAGGGATTAGGCGAGCTTAAGTTCCAAATCTGGAGTCTCTAGCTCTTATAGTCTCTGAGATCGACGCGTTCATACATACGGACAGACGGACATGGCCATATCGACTCGACTGTTGATGCTGATCAAGAATATATGTACTTTATGGGGTCGGAGATGCTTCCTTCTGCATGTTACATACTTTTGCACAAAACCATTATACCCCCTTTTCCCATTTTAATGGGATCAGGGTATAAAAATGGTCGGGGTCACCAAAATGTTTGTCTGTTTTTGAAGGGAAGTATTCAGTACATAAACTGACTACTAAAGGGCGTCGCAACTAGCACTTGTAACTAGTTGGACTACGGAGAGGGAGTCCTTCGGTGCGCACAGTAAGTGCGATGGAAGAAATGAGTGAATAGTATTGAATGCGGTGGTACTTAAGACACTAACTTTATTAACGAAACGTCACAATATTTATAAGTAGAAAATAGCTTAGCTTATATGTTTGTGTTGTCAGTTAAATTTGGGTTATTGAGTTCTTAGCAATTACTTGCATATGCAGAATAGCATGTTTAGCAACTACCGGGTTGGCTGACCGCTGCGCAACAACATATATTGTATATTGTGCAGTCAGTGACATTCTGTGTAGTCAGCGATATTTTGTCGAAGAGTTTTTTGACCTACAGTATTGAAAGCAAGTTTAATTCTGACAATAAATGTGTGTATATGGTCTTGATATAGTTTTACTTTTGTTGACAATTGTGTGTCATTTCTTATATAATTGTTTACGATAATGATTTAAATGTGTGTTGACTTATATGCATCTAAACAAACTGTTTTACACTTTTCGTGGCTTATGGATGCAAAATTATTTGCATCTTGAAGGTTATGGTATATATTGCACTAGGTAAAAAAAACTCTTTGATATTTTTATCAACGCACGTATTACACGTCTGCATGTCCCGACTGACAGAATTAAAAAAGACCGACGCCACGACGTTCGTCGGGCGGCGTGAAAAGTGCCGAAAAGGCGTTCTTGAAGGTCTTCCAGTTCGTTGTAAACCTTCCCGAGTCTTCTTCGATCGCTGGTTGTAAGCCTTTAACTTTGTCTACAAGCTGGGCTCCCAAAACAGCAGCTTTTAGTTGCAGAATTGTGTTGATTGGGGTAGATCCTTATATATATTGCTCTTTTATAAAACAAGTAAGAAGGCTCTAGTCGTGAAATCCCGATTAGACGATCCCCTGATCCCTATACTTTTCGCGTACAGTCAGTGCTTGCAAGAAAGTGTGTGTTAGTGTACGCGCATACTGCATACACAACTTCAATGTCCCATATCTCCGGTGTTTATTATCCGATTTCAATAAATTCGCAGATTTTCATTATTTTGTTTTATAATTCAAATTGCATCTCAAAGTTTCTCCAAATTCAAGATTTTGTTGTTATCGATCCCAAGTGTATATCGGAAACGGGAAGAGTTATCGAAAATATCGAAACAAACTAGGTACTAGACGAGCTTAAGTTTTGCACAAAATCATTATACCCCCTTTTCCCATTTTAATCAGGGTATAAAAAATGCATTGTCTGAAGCAGCAAAAAAAGCATGAATTTCTGTTGATACATGAAACGTGTAACGTGGTACTTGAATGGTATTGAGGGTTTTCAGGTCCTCCCTGTATCGTTTCCTTTCGTCTTTATGATAAAATGGAAGACCTTCTTTCTAATAAAATGCTTCTTTTGTAAGATGTTGCATGAAGATTTTTGCCTTCATGACCACTGGTGAGAACAGTCCCAGAGGATCGAAAATTCTGAAGTAGTTGAACCTTATTGCTACACCATTTTCTCAACTTAAATCCAGAACTATGCAGAAGCTTATTCAGCTGTTGTTGTCTCTGAAGAGCCTCTGGTAGTCGTTATGCAGTCGTCAACATAAAAATAATTTTCCAAAGCAGCAGCTCCTAATGGAAGTTCCCTTTTTGCCTTTTGTGACATTTCGTGGCTAAAAATGGTGCTGCCTTTGTTCCATATGTGACTGTTTTTAGTCTGTAGTATTTTAGATCCTCTGATGGGTCGCTGTGGCATACTATGGACTGACAGTATTTATCTTCGGAATTCATCCAAATTTGATGATACATATTTTCAATTTCCGCGGTGAATACATATTTGTGTATTCTAAAACGGAGCAAAATTAAAAAATATTGATTTTTTACCGTTGGTCCGTTGAGTGAGTGTCCAGATGATGTAACTGCAGAAGCATTAAAAACTACTCTTAGTTTTGTTGAAGAGCTTTCGGACTTGACTACACAATGATGTGGTATGAAATAACGTGCCTTTGTTATTTCCTTTGAATGCATTTCCTTCATATGACTCAGGGCTTCGTACTCTTTCATGAACTGTATATAGCTGGCCTTAGTCACAGGATCTCGTGTGCGTCGTTTTTCCAAGCAAAAAAATCTTCGTGTTACAGTATTACGACTCCCCTCTAGGGCTGAAGTGTTTTCCAAAAATGAGAGTCGAACGATGAGTTTCTTGACGACTGCAATTTTGATGTTTTGCAAATACTGTTTCTCGCATTGTTTCTCCAACTGCGAAATGCAAGATGTTTTAGTTCCCAAAATTGAGATATTTACTGATCTAACTTATCTTCTTCAGTTAGTAGTAAGCATGTACTTGTTGTCGATGATGTATCTTGAAGTTTTTCAACTATAATCAATCCAAGCTTGGTTTTTAGTAGCTTTGGTTGATCTGTTACCAAGTAAGGCAGTACGGTAGATAGCTTCTAATCTTAAGTTGAAATGAATTGCGAGCGAAAGTAAAGTAGAGCTATGAATTGTGACATTTGTCTACTGCACAATGACAAGAAAAACATAGTTTGTTTGTGCACTACTTGCCGATGCTGCTATTTTGAAATCAAATTTATCTTCCCCATGTCGAATAGAATTGTGCCCTTTATTGCATTTAAAACGATCTTTTCTCTGGCATGTGTTTGCGGTATGGTCGCGCCTGTAGCGAACTTGACCCAAAAAAATTTTTTAATGCTGCAGATTATGCGAGGAATTCTTCAAGCCTAGTTTCGCAATTGGCTCGCGCTTATCCCAATTATTTTGACAAGGTTATGCCTAAAGCTATGCAACACTTGTAGCTGAACCTAGTTTCGCTTTTGGCTAGCGCCACCTAGATTTAATCAGATGATTAATTAACTCGCTGACAACTAGGGAAATGCAACGAATAAGCCGAATCCGACCGCGAGATTGGGTTTCATCCCCGACGAAGGTCGTGGCCTCGGCCTCTTTTAATTCTATCAGTCGGGACATGCAGACGTTTTTTCGTGCGTTGATACAATATCAAAAAAAAAAAGTTCTTTTACCTCGTGCAGTACACACCATAACCTTCAAGAAGCAATTAACTTTGCATCAGTCAGACACGAACAATTAAAACAGTTTAAAATTAAATAAATATAAATTTAATAGACAATTGGCATCCATCAGCCACGAACAAGTATAACAGTTTAAAATAAAACAAAAATAAATACAATTGACAATTCGCACCCACGCAACTACAAAAAAGTTAAACCATTTAAAACCCAAAGAAAAGACAAGTACAACTCCAGCCACCGTCAACGCCGGCGAACAAAACAAAAGTGAGAGAAAGAAATCTACAATCGTCACCACGGCCAAGTGCGTAAACCCGCGGAGTGCCCAAAATTAACAAGCGGAGTGATCAGGTATAACCTGCGGAGTGACCTAATATAACCCCACGGAGTGATCAAGTGTGACCTGCGGCGTGACCAATGTACCAACGCCCCCGGCAGCCCCGACCGGAGCCATGTGGAGGAGCAATAAAGACATTTTTTTTTAGTTAAAATACCCTACAATTAGTCTTATCAGGTCAACAACACAACAACAAAGTTGTAACAAAAACAAAATTTTTTTAAATCAAAATCGGCCATATATATATTTAAAAATCCTAAATATATCAAGTGATAATTATAAAACAAAAAAAAACTTACAAAAAAAAAATCAAAAAAATATATATATGCCCACCATCATCATGCCCTTTTCGCTTTCCTAATACCAACGACAAAAGATCTTTTGGACGTCGAGGAGATTGGGTGAGTAATCTGAGTCGATATAAGTGCATTTCAAGTGATCAAGTGGTACAGTGAAAAAACAAGTAAGAAGGCTCTAGTCGAGAAATCCCGACTAGACGATACCCTGATCCCTATACTTTACGCGTACAGTCAGTGCTTGCAAGCTTGTGTGTGTGTGTGTACGCTTATACTGTATACTGCAGACACAACTTCAATGTCCCATATCTCCGGTGTTTATTAACCGATTTCAATAAAATTTTCACAGATAGTCATTATTTTTTTTTAATAATTAAAATGGAATCTCAAAGTTTTCCAATTCAAGATTGTTGTTATCGATCCCATGTGTACATCGGAAACGGGAAGAGTTATCGAAATTCGAAAACAAACTTGTACTGCCTAGGGATTAGGCGAGCTGAAGTTCCAAATCTGGAGTGTCTAGCTCTTATAGTCTCTGAGATCGACCCGTTCAAACATACAGACGGACGGACGGACAGACGGACATAGCTATATCGACTCGGCTGTTGATGCTGATCAAGAATATATATACTTTATGGGGTCGGAGAAGCTTCCTTCTGCCTGTTACATACTTTTGCTCAAAACCATTACACCCTTTTTCCCATTTTTAATGGGATCAGATTATAAAAAAATAAATAAGGCAGAGAATAGTGGTTAAAGCGCATCGGAGTGAAACGATACACGTGCTAGGCCGCTCTTTTAAGAGAAGAGAGCAAGCTTATGAGAGCTGGTGCCGCCCCCAGCTGGTGCCGCTTCCAGCTTTAACTCGCGTACGAGCTTATGCTTTACAAATGTCATACTCGAAGAAGCCCTCTGACTAAGAGTATGCCTTATTTAAACCGCTTAATCACCTGAAGTGCTAGGCAACATATATCCAAATTGTAATAAATAGCTTATCCTTAGTGGATACTGCAAAAATTTTTTTTGCCTTTTATCAACAATATAAAAATAACTTTTATAAACAAAGAAAAAAAAATTTAAAAATTTTATTTTAATTAATTATTAATTAATTATTTTTCTAAACATAAACAAAAAAAAAATTTTTAAATTTTATTTTAATTAATTGTTAATTAATAATTTTTCTAACCATAAACAAAAAAAAAAAAAATTTTTTCTTCAGTTAAAATTTTTTTTGATTATTTTACTACAAGAAAAAAGAAAAACAAAAATTTTTTTTAATTTTTTTGGTACTCTTTAATTAACACTTGGAAAAGCATCACACAAAAATGAATTATACATAATATAGTATATATATAACCGCTAATGAGTGATTAAATTTTTTTTAATGACTATCGGCTCTGGCGATACCCTCTTATTTTAATATTCTTCTTTGTTGTTGTTGAGTTGAAAAAAAAAATATGTTTAGCAGTTTAGTTTTTTTTTTTCAAACCACTTATAGTATTAAACAAAAAAAAAAAATTTATATATGAATATAAAACCATAATAGAAAAAAATTGCTTAAACATAAGCTATCTTTTAACAAATAAATAAATGAATTATAAATAAATATAAATATAAGCTAGATATAGGAATATGTATAAGAGGAATATGAATAAGAATAAAGTGAATTGTAATAACCTTGTACGTTAAAATGAATCAATAAGTTTTTTGTGTTGGGAGTCATGCAGCGAAGGGATGTAGGAAGTAGGAATTAGTAGGTCGGTTGGCTTAGGGATCCTCACTCATTTAATGAAGTGGAATTTGAGGATCTCGGTAGGGTGGGCAACAGCTGAGACCACAACACCAGTCCAGCTCAGCCAAACGACGAACGTGGAGTGTCGCCTCCAACTCGTTATGTGAGAAGTATCGCGAGTCCTGTCCGTCCGTTACCTTAACCATTCCCCCTGTTTAAAGTGAATTATTATGGTCAGCACGCGGAAAAAAAATATTAATAATAGTTAGCACCACGAGTCTATAATACCAGAAACAAAAGAAATGGAACCTGCCCCATCTACCGACAATACAGCCGGAGCCAGCGCGTGCACCCCATCTAGTATTAAGCATATTAACATCTACTCGGCTTTAACGTAACATGCTACACGCTTTTAACATTTCACAAATGCTTTTTGTTTTAAACCCAATTTAATCTTTCTGATGGAGTCTGTTTAAGAAATTCAGTGCACTTGAATATGGCGTGGTTTGGTTTTTCACAGAAATAGCAGACAAATCCAGTCGAGATGTTGTTAAAATGCATAGAAGCATTGGATCGCAGGTTTCTGTAGTAATTCCAATATAATTTAGTTCAGATAATGTTATATTGCAGAGCCTTTATGGATGTTGTGTTTGGTTGGTCCAATAATTTATTAATCAATGCGTTACATAGTACCCGCCTGTAACTAAAACGCTCCTGTAGCATATTCCATGCTATTGAATAATTTCCTTCCGTTAAGGACAGATGGCGAATAACGCGTTCCGCATCTCCAGTTAAATTGGTCTTTAAATACCAAATCTTTTGGATAACGGGTAACGAAGATTCATGAATCATTTTCTTGAAAATATCATGAAACTGACTGCTGCCATTTTAAATAATCTCCATTAAATTTTTTCTACCTTTGGAAGAGGTAGTGCAGCATGAATTTATGATGTACTGATCGCTGAACCACTTCATTGTCGGAAATGGTTTGTTGTAGAATGACAGCATCTTCAGCAGTCAAATATCTGCTGTCAACATATCCAATTTTCTTAGTATTCCGCTATAAAATAGCTTTAGTCAATTTTAGTACATTGAAGTAATTTTGAATATTAAGATCTTCCGAACAAATGTCTTCCAAAGATTATTTAATATATTGATGCGCTCTTCATAATATCCTGGCTTGCGTTTGCGTTCCTGAGGATCCTTTTATACCCTTAGTCCATTAAAAATGGGTAAAAAGGGTATAATCGTTTAGTGCAAAAGTATGTAACAGACAAAAGGAAGCATCTCAGAAACCATAATTTATAATATATTCTTGATTAGCATCAACAGCCGAGTCGATATAACCACGTCCGTCTGTCTTTCCGTCTGTCTGTCTGACTGGAAAATAGATCTTCCTCTTCTTCAAATAATATTTACCCAATTAGATTCTTATTCTCGACCTGTCGCCGTTTAATTTGTTTTTGCTTTGTTTATGGACTTCTCATGCTTTGTCGTATGTATTTGGCACTGTCTGTTTGCTGAAAACCTGTTCAAATTATATCCAGTGTGAGTGTATACATTGATGCTCACATAACACGAAAGAGCGTATTTAGAGTTATAAGAATATAAATGTAAAGAAGACAAGAAATACGCTGATACGTTTCAGAGCGTATGTCGAACTTTTTGAGTTCATCAGTTAGTTCGTAATCAACCTTCAAATGAAGCACATTATTTTAATATTTTAAATAAAGAATATTATTGCTTAAAAACAGAATTCGCTGGAGGCCTATTATAATCTTTTTCATCAGGTTATGGGCGGTCGGTTTTGCGTCAATATAACAGTGTCGTTTTTAAGTTTGTGGGGTAACGCGAGTTACGCAATAAAATTTTCAATATGAGTGCTATGTTCAAAATAGATAAGTTGGAAATAGGAAATTATGATACCTGGAGCATACAAATGCGCAGCGTGTTGGTGCACGCAGAGTTGTGGAAGGTGATAGCTGGGACGCGACCTGAAGGTGAGGGTGGCGCAGCGTGGGACGGACTCGACCAAAAAGCACTGGCGACACAGTTGTGTTACTTGAAGAGCTGTTCAACTGAGACGGCGGCTTGGGAGAAACTGTCGGATGCTGTCATGGTCCAGCTGGCCTACGAGCATCGGTCAGTTTCTCCCAAGCCGCCGTCTCAGTTGAACAGCTCTTCAAGTAACACAACTGTGTCGCCAGTGCTTTTTGGTCGAGTCCGTCCCACGCTGCGCCACCCTCACCTTCAGGTCGCGTCCCAGCTATCACCTTCCACAACTCTGCGTGCACCAACACGCTGCGCATTTGTATGCTCCAGGTATCATAATTTCCTATTTCCAACTTATCTATTTTGAACATAGCACTCATATTGAAAATTTTATTGCGTAACTCGCGTTACCCCACAAACTTAAAAACGACACTGTTATATTGACGCAAAACCGACCGCCCATAACCTGATGAAAAAGATTATAATAGGCCTCCAGCGAATTCTGTTTTTAAGCAATAATATTCTTTATTTAAAATATTAAAATAATGTGCTTCATTTGAAGGTTGATTACGAACTAACTGATGAACTCAAAAAGTTCGACATACGCTCTGAAACGTATCAGCGTATTTCTTGTCTTCTTTACATTTATATTCTTATAACTCTAAATACGCTCTTTCGTGTTATGTGAGCATCAATGTATACACTCACACTGGATATAATTTGAACAGGTTTTCAGCAAACAGACAGTGCCAAATACATACGACAAAGCATGAGAAGTCCATAAACAAAGCAAAAACAAATTAAACGGCGACAGGTCGAGAATAAGAATCTAATTGGGTAAATATTATTTGAAGAAGAGGAAGATCTATTTTCCAGTCAGACAGACAGACGGAAAGACAGACGGACGTGGTTATATCGACTCGGCTGTTGATGCTAATCAAGAATATATTATAAATTATGGTTTCTGAGATGCTTCCTTTTGTCTGTTACATACTTTTGCACTAAACGATTATACCCTTTTTACCCATTTTTAATGGACTAAGGGTATAAAAGGATCCTCAGGAACGCAAACGCAAGCCAGGATATTATGAAGAGCGCATCAATATATTAAATAATCTTTGGAAGACATTTGTTCGGAAGATCTTAATATTCAAAATTACTTCAATGTACTAAAATTGACTAAAGCTATTTTATAGCGGAATACTAAGAAAATTGGATATGTTGACAGCAGATATTTGACTGCTGAAGATGCTGTCATTCTACAACAAACCATTTCCGACAATGAAGTGGTTCAGCGATCAGTACATCATAAATTCATGCTGCACTACCTCTTCCAAAGGTAGAAAAAATTTAATGGAGATTATTTAAAATGGCAGCAGTCAGTTTCATGATATTTTCAAGAAAATGATTCATGAATCTTCGTTACCCGTTATCCAAAAGATTTGGTATTTAAAGACCAATTTAACTGGAGATGCGGAACGCGTTATTCGCCATCTGTCCTTAACGGAAGGAAATTATTCAATAGCATGGAATATGCTACAGGAGCGTTTTAGTTACAGGCGGGTACTATGTAACGCATTGATTAATAAATTATTGGACCAACCAAACACAACATCCATAAAGGCTCTGCAATATAACATTATCTGAACTAAATTATATTGGAATTACTACAGAAACCTGCGATCCAATGCTTCTATGCATTTTAACAACATCTCGACTGGATTTGTCTGCTATTTCTGTGAAAAACCAAACCACGCCATATTCAAGTGCACTGAATTTCTTAAACAGACTCCATCAGAAAGATTAAATTGGGTTTAAAACAAAAAGCATTTGTGAAATGTTAAAAGCGTGTAGCATGTTACGTTAAAGCCGAGTAGATGTTAATATGCTTAATACTAGATGGGGTGCACGCGCTGGCTCCGGCTGTATTGTCGGTAGATGGGGCAGGTTCCATTTCTTTTGTTTCTGGTATTATAGACTCGTGGTGCTAACTATTATTAATATTTTTTTTCCGCGTGCTGACCATAATAATTCACTTTAAACAGGGGGAATGGTTAAGGTAACGGACGGACAGGACTCGCGATACTTCTCACATAACGAGTTGGAGGCGACACTCCACGTTCGTCGTTTGGCTGAGCTGGACTGGTGTTGTGGTCTCAGCTGTTGCCCACCCTACCGAGATCCTCAAATTCCACTTCATTAAATGAGTGAGGATCCCTAAGCCAACCGACCTACTAATTCCTACTTCCTACATCCCTTCGCTGCATGACTCCCAACACAAAAAAC
>JAWNNW010001018.1:0-27520 GCA_035044465.1 Scaptomyza tumidula
TGGCGATGAAAAATATATACTTTTAACTTTATGAAAAGTTTCATTTTTACCCCCAAAGATATTTCAGATAAGACTTAAGAATCTGTTTACCCAAACTTAAGCATGCAAAGATACTATACCAAACGTCAGACTAATATCTTTCTGTGTTGGTGCACAAAATGTTCTAATTTTGGAGACATTCCCAAACATCTTGTCATCTTGTCGGACAGTTAAATATATAGATAAATATGTTGGTGTGTGCTAACTGGGTTTATCTCTGACTTAGATTAAACAGGTTGTGTTTTTCTTTGCGAAACATTGCGATTGAGTGTTTGTTGTGCTTAAATATTAACTGAAAACTTTTGAAATTACAAAAAAAAATCAAAATAAAAAGATAAAATATATTTTTAACATTGCTATCATACAAACGTATAACAAAAGATGGATAGTTAGGTTTTTGTGAATGGTAAAAAGAATTATTAGGTAGGAAAAGGTTAAAATGAATGAAAAAAATATTTGCAAATAATTAAAAATTTATTAACTTTATATTTACAGAATAATGAGAAGGAGGCGCAAAATAAGGAAAACGAACGCACGAACTGGTCGAATGGTCTGGAATTCTTAATGTCCTGCATATCCGTATCCGTTGGCCTGGGCAATATCTGGCGTTTCCCCTTTACGGCCTATGAGAACGGAGGTGGCGCATTTCTTATACCCTATATAATAGTGCTCTTTCTGATTGGTAAGTCAAACGAACAAATCTATTTAAACCCAACAACTTTCATTAACTTTTGTTGTTTTTAGGAAAGCCCATGTATTATTTGGAGATGATAATGGGACAGTTTACGAGCCAAGGCACAGTCAAGATCTGGTCGATATGTCCAGGTTTTCTGGGTGTTGGCTATGGTCAGGCGTTTGCTACGATCTGCATCATCACCTACTACTCATCATTGTTGGCCTTGACCCTCTACTATCTGTTTGTGTCGTTCCAAGCGGTTTTGCCCTGGTCCACGTGCCAGGAAGATTGGTTGAACTGTGTCGACTCTCGGCCAGCGGAATATGTTGAAAATATGCTAACAACGGCCAGCTCGGCATTAACTTTAGCTGCCAATGGCACAACCAGTGTGACGGAAAAGCTTCAAAGCAGTTCGGAGCTATATTTCCTGTAAGTTTTTTTTATATACTATATGTGAAGTATTATATTGAATAATGAATAATATTGTTACTCGATGCGTAGTAATGTTGTGATCAAGGAGAAATTGGATATAACGGATGGTATTGGTATACCCGATTGGAAGCTAACAATTGCATTACTTGTTTCCTGGGTTGTCATCTTTCTGGTGATCATGCGTGGCGTTAAGAGCTCTGGCAAGGCTGCATATTTCCTGGCCATATTCCCTTATGTCGTTCTCTTCGTTCTGCTGGGTCGCGCTGTCACCTTGGAGGGTGCCGTTGATGGCATCATCTTCTTTCTGCAGCCCCAATGGGGAGAATTGCTTAATCCAAGGGTCTGGAAGGAGGCTGTCGTCCAGTGCTTCTTCTCACTAGCCGTCGGCTGTGGACCGATCATAATGTTTGCCTCCTACAATCGTTTCGATCATCGTATTTACAGGTTAGTTCATAAACTTATCTTCAATTAGTGTTGAATCTAATCGTCGTTGTGTGTGTAGGGATGCGATGATTGTCACCACTTTGGATACGCTAACGAGTCTCTTGGGTGGCATTACCATATTTGCCATATTGGGCAATTTGGCGCACAATCTCAAGGTGCCCAATATTCGGGATGTGGTGCGGAGTGGTACGGGCTTGGCATTCATTTCGTATCCGGATGCCATATCAAAGTTTCAGGCCGTGCCCCAGCTATTCTCAGCCCTCTTCTTCTTTATGCTGTTCGTCTTGGGCATTGGCTCCATAGTGGCCCTGCAGAGCACCATTGTGACCATTATCTGTGATCAATTCAAATCATGGAAGTACTGGAAGGTTGCTATGGCCACATCCGTTTGTGGTTTTCTCATGGGCTTGGTCTATGTAACACCGGTAAGATATACTATATTTAACAACTTGATTTGTTGGCTTCTAAATTCTTGTTGCTTTTCTATTCAGGGTGGTCAATGGATCCTAACGCTGGTCGATTTCTATGGTGGCACCTATGTGGTCTTCATTTTGGCCATCTTTGAGTTGGCTGGCATTGTTTGGATCTATGGTAGGTTCTTAGCTTCTACTACGAACTGGTTACGAAACCAATAACTAACTAACTAATCTTATCTTTATTGTTTATCCATTAAGGTCTGGAAAACTTTTGCGATGACATCGAATTTATGAGCAATAAGAAAGTTTCTTTATATTGGCGCAGTTGTTGGTTCTTTTTCACACCCGTTATGATGATTGTTATATTCATATATTCCATGGCCACCATATCGCCCATTAAGTACAGTGATCTGTACTTCCCACTCGCAGCAGATGGTAAACAAAGAAACTTCTTTTTCTCAACTTCTTTATCTTCATATCTATATATTTTTTCATATTTTTTCGATTTCTAAAGTTGCTGGCTGGCTTCTTTTTGCCGTTGGCGCTGCACAATTTCCACTTTGGGGTTGGTGGTATATTCATACCCATAAACAGAGCAGCTTTATCAAGGTGATGAGTTAACAAAAGTATATAGTACCATATGTGTACAGTTATTAAAACTATGCTCGTTTATTTGTAGGGTTTCGTGGCTGCGTTGAAGCCAAGCGATAAATGGGGACCAGCAAATCCAACAGTTCGCAACGACTGGCTTCTGTTCAAGAGCGAAATGGCGGCGAAACGGGCAGCTAAAGCGAAATCGAATAAGATGGGATTCTTTCGGCAAAAGCTCTACAATCTGTGCGGCAGTGGCGTTTAGAATAATGTAATGGAGATTATTCATATTGTATTATTTTTGTATTATATATGCTCTAGTTATACATCAATTCCAGCGTCTTTAAAGCCGTACGGCCTCTGTTTAAGATTAAAACCCAAAGTTTTAAAAACGAATGTGTTGCGTTATATAGAAAATCAGCAAATAAATTGGCAACATTTAAAGGGGATCATGTCAGACAGCTTTTGTTAGCACGATGATCGTGCTAAGCAGCTTGTGCCAGCTTGCAAAAGTAGCGTAAAAACGTTTTCATTTAGCGAATGCAGCAACCTTACATTTGGCACTGGTGTGTGCACATGCTATTACTCTTATACAGCAGTCCGCAAAGAAATAGCTTTATATAATATATTTACCTATTCGAATACAAAAACTACGTTGCTATCAGTTAATTGCAAAAGTTTTTAAGCTGCTCACAAAAGACTATCAAACAGTTACTTTTATTTTTTCATACAAAGCCCTTTATTATTTTAAAATTTTTCAATTTTTTTTCGTTAATTATTATTTTACAGTTTTACTTGATGTTTCTTTCCATTTTGCTGGATTTCTTAAGTTTTGGGGTTTTTTTTTTACCTATTTTTGGTTGTAATCGTTAATTTTTTTTATTTACTTTTTAATTTTTAATCTTGTTTTTTTGTTGTTTTGTTTTGTTTTTTACTTTTACATTTCAATTAGTTGTTGTTCGTTTTGTTCATTTGTTTGCTTTTGGGTGTGTACATTATAACAGTACATCAATTGATTTATGTAATGGTAAATTTGCTATAAATAGTGTTAATTCTTACGAGGTAAATGCTTAATGAGCAAAAAAAAAAAAATCAGATCAGTTTATACTACATACATATATGTATACAAAATAACAAATCGTAAATCTAATAAACATTCTTAAAATTCATATCCCAAATACATAATATATATATATATATATATATATATATATATATAATTTTCTTTAAGTAATTGTTGTTTGTTTGGTTTTTTTTTGTTTTTTATGTTTTTTTGGTTGTTCGAAATAAACGCATATGAATTTTATTTTTAAATCGACATAACATCATTTAATGCGTTAAAGGACTACATTTTAAAATTCTTTTTTCGTCTGTCTGTGTCTGTGTGTGTTTGTGTGTGTGTGTGTGTTTTTTTTTTTAACCGTAAAATACTAATTTAGCAAATATAGGCACCCTAAATATTAAAGCTTTTGCAAAACACGGTTTCTCGATAAGATATATAACAATAATAATTTAAATATACAATACCGTTAATTCAAAATAAACTATTTTTTTTTTTTAGCCACAGAATTGTATGTAAATTACATTGGTTTTTTTTTTCTTTTTTTTTAATAATAAGCTTTCATTTCTTTTAGAAACTTTTGTGTTGGTTTTTTTCTTTACCTTTTTGTTTAATTTTGCATTTAACTTAGTTTTTATATTTATTTTTAGTTTTCTTTTTTTTGTGTTTTTGTTTAAAGTTTGGATTAGTTAATTTGTTTTCTTTGTTTTTTTTTTTTTTTTTAATTACTTAACTTGTATTTTCTTTAGGGTTTAATACAAAATTGTTCGCTTTCCATTTAATTTATCATTTATCGTTTTTTTTTTTTTTGTTGTTTTTATTGTTTAGTTTAACATAATTGTTTATGCTTAATAAATTGGTCTTTGCTCCGGCTTTCGTTCAACTACTGAATACATTACTATAATACATGTAAAGTCAAATATGATCTTTGTTTTTTTGGTTGTTGTTTTTTTATTTTTTATTTTATAGTATAGTATATGTATAGTATGTTGTTGTTGTTGTTGTCGTTTGAACGCCTTTACATGTACTTGTATATTGTATAGTATATAGTATAGTATATAGTATAGGATGTATATCCCATTTCATAGTGTTTTCTTATGTTGTTTTGTATTCCTTTAAGTGTTTTGGTTTTTTTTTTTTTTCAACTATATAACTATGCCATTTGTTCCGTTTAGGCCGGATTTCTATTAACTTTCTAAACATTGTTTTTAACCATGAACTCTTGACGTACATATATACCAAAAATGTTGTTGTTATTGTTCGGTTTTTGTTTTGGTTGCTGCTGAGTTTCCTCGGGCTATTGTTAGTTACACGTATGTTGAACTCAGTGTTAGTAGTGTGGAGTTGTATGAGAACTGAAGTTGTGCAACACTTTGTAGTAATTGTTGTTGTTGTTGTAGTAGTAGTTAAGAACACACACACACACACATTTACACACAAACACACACACACACACACAGACACACAAACAAATAGAATACACAAATGAACACACACAAATCCTCAATAAGCATGCATTATTCAAAGAAATGAATGCACGGTGCACAGTGGATCGTTTGGGCATATTTGAAAACTACTAGAAAATAGAATACGATTATACAAAAAATAAATGTTCTGTGTCAGTAAAAGTATCTCTAAAAAGTGTTTTCTTTCTCTATTGAAGATTTTAAATGTTTTGATTTGATTTTTCGGTTTGTTTCTTTGCTCAAAATGCACATATTTCTTTTCCTTAATGCCTTTGGGCATGAACCACTGTGCACACTAATCCTGATACTGATACGGATACTGATGGCTTAAAAAGATTGTGCGCTTACGCTCTAATAATGTATGTCATTCACGAGTAGTTGGTAAGTGTAGCAGCAGCCATGGCATATAGTACATCGTAGTAGTAGTAGTTATCGTAATAGTCGTGGTATGTATGTAAATATTGTTAAGAGTATATATATGGTATTGTTGGTTGTTGTTGGGCATCATCATTAGTCAAAGGAGTTTTCGTTTTGGTTGTGTATAAGTTAAGACCTGTCTTTAAATTTTCGGTCCCTCATATCAAAGTTACTTGTTTTTTTTTATGTTAGTTTTTTTTTTGTTTGTTTTCATTCTCATTTTTTGTTTTTTTTTCAAGGTATTGTGTTAAGGAAACCAGTTCAAGAGTTCAAGGGAGAATTTTTGTTGTAAAGGTTCGTTTTTTGCTTTTGTTATTGTTGTTGTGCTTGTTCCTGTTGTTTTTTTAGTTTTTTTTTTAGTATTATTGGAGTGTTGAAACCCAAATCGTATGCAATTACATAACATTAAAGCTGGGCGCATTTCGTATCTAAAGTTTGTCATTTTGTTTCTTGGTTGTTGGTTTTTCTTGTCCATAGTGTTCGTTTCATGTATGTATGTATGTATGTGTGTGTGTGTGTGTATTTTATTTAGTTTTTTGTTTGCGATAAAGCTATTTTGACAGCAGTCTTGAACGTTCATTTTCATTTTCAATTTAAATATTTAATATTATATAAATAGGTATACATTTTAAAGGTTTTCACTTAAATTTTTTTTGTTTTTTTTTTATTTTTTTGTAGTAATTTTTGGTGATTTTAAGATTGGTTTTTGATAATCTTTTTTTGTCTAGGAATTATTTTTATATTTATTTTCTATGTTTTCCGAATCATTATTGATGTTGCTATCTTTGCAATTGAGAATATATTCATTTCTTTTTGAGTTTAGAATCAGCTAACAAGGTAAGTAAGTAAGTAAGTAGGTAAGTAATTAAGTAAGTAAGTAAGTAAGGTACATCAACCCACAGAAGATCAAGAAGCTGGATGGGTATGGTTATTAGCCTTAACCTTTTTTGTTCGTTTTAATGACCGTTCAGATCGATCGTTGAAATCGTTTCTGATTCAATTTTGATGTAGATAGAGTTTAATTGCTTTGGATTGCAAACTAAAGGGAGGGTTATTATCGAAGTGGTTACTAATTGGAATGTTATAACTACCGAAAGTGGAGGTTCAGGAAGGGAGGGGTGGGCATTTAATTGACGCATTTCGATTGCTGCGCTCAAATGAATTTTTGATTCTTTTTGCTGTTCTCTGCATTATTACGTGATAGTGATATATACTTATTTTCTTGTATATCTCTTCTATTAGTTCCCTGGTTGTGCGGCGCAACTTGGCATGTTTAATTGGGGAATTCAGTTGTACAACTCTGTTGGACTATTTTTTTTTCGGGGGTTCAATTTTTATTTTTATTTATTTATTTATTTATCTTTTTTTGCGACTTGCCTAAAAGCTTTTAGTTGTTATGCATTTTAAAGGTTTTTTTTTTTTCATTTTCATTGTTTTTTTTCTTAATATTTCATTTACCTATTAAAAAAAAAATTAACTTCGATGCTCTCAGTTAATACCTTTATATATATATTGTATGTCTATGCTTTTCCTTTTAGAATCTTTAGAAAACTTACGTAGCTCGGCCACTCTGCTATTAACTACATTATTTCTTGCTTAATTTTTAATTTCGACTTTTTTTTTTTTACATTACAACTATTTTTTTTGTATATTTAAGTGAATTTTTTTGTTTTATTCATTTCTTTTGGTATTTAAATATAATACAAAATTTAATTAAAATTGTTCTTTTATGGTTTTGTTTTCCATTTTTTTATATTTTTTTTTTTTTTTTTTTTTTATATCTCGTACCTCTCTCAAAAGCTAGTCAGGTTCTTAATTGAGTTTATAATTCTTGGTTTTTATTTCTAAATCTTAGTTTCTGGTATATACTTTATAAAATGTTATGCATTAAAGCCAGCACTAATAATATATAATTAGTATGTATGTATGTATGTATGTATGTTTATGTGGTATGAAGTATTTTTATTTATGATGAGTTTCGTTCCGTGTTTGGTATACATACAACAATTCAAAATACTCGTTTACTCCTAAAATCTTTACCTTTCTTTACCTATTTTCATACATATACAACCAAACAAACACACACACACACACTTGCATACCTTAGGGGTTTTTTTTTTTGGTGGGGGGGGGGGGAACCTATTGTGAATACCAAGTCTGCAAATCAATTAAAAAATCAAGAAAAGTACTAACTGAAGAGTACTGAAGAGATATTAGTAAGAAATTTTAAGTATTTCTGATCGGAACTAATTAATTCCGAAGAATCAATTTTACCATTGATCAGTTTGTGGAAAAATGTTCTACGATCAGAAAGACAAGGTAGATTTATTAGTAAAAGTCTACTATGGTAAGAAGGTAAGTTAATGTTATTATCCCAGTTCCCAGATCCCAGATATTTATATGCCTTATACTACTGACTAAACTGACACTTGAAGAAAAATAACAAATATTGCACATTTAGGGTTGGGATATGCCTGTTTCTCAATTTTGAAACTCAAGATATTCTCGGAGTTTTGTAGACTTGGTATTTTTTTTTTTTATTTTAATTTTTTTTTTTTTTTTTTACTTTGCTATGTGACAAGAAAACTGAATCTAGTTGCAATTGTTGTTACATTCTGAGCTATATTCGTTTACGAGAGTTGAAGGGCAAACGAAGGGAGGGGAAGGGGGTATAAGGGATGGGTTGGGAGGTGTTGTATTGATTAAATCATTCATTGAGGCTTTGAGTCATACTTTCAAATGTTATTTCTTCTATGCTACATTTTTATTTAGATTTTTTTGTTTTGTTTTAACTACACTATCGTATAATAATATAATATTGTGAAAATTATCAATAATATCCTAGGTTTAGAAAAAAAAATATACACCTTGTATATATATATATATATATATTCATACATACATGCATTTTCATGTATATAAATATACAATTTATGCATATGTAAACATACATATATATACACATATATATATATAAATATATACATACTATATGTAAATATATATATATATATATGTATATACATACATACATACATATTCGTATGTATGTTGTATATATGCTAACATTTGACTTTTGGTTTTTCTCATTTCGAAGAGGCATATTTACAAAAGGCCGATTTCGAAATTCGACTTGTAGAATTACTAATATTACTATTATTTGTATTATTATTATTATAATTATTACTATTACTACTATTATTGCATACACGTTCTCTTTTCCTAGTAAACTTATTTTCAGTGATCTTTTTTGGGGCATTCGTCGTCGTCATTTCGGCATCGGCATCGCTATCGAATTGTGTTGTTATCGATTGCGTTGTTATCGATATGTCCGCTGCTAACGGTTGAACTGGTGAATAGCAACTGCTGTTCGTGTTTAGAGCGGACTCGGCATCCTCGGGTATAGCTGGTATCATCTCAACGATGCGATGGTGCGGATGCGGATGCTGATGCGGATGCGAATGCAGATGTGAATGCGGATGCGAATACGGCAGATGAAAATCTGTCAGTTCAAAGAGCTGTTCCGGTTCCGTAGACGACGATGGTGACGAATGCAAACGATGCCTCAGCGCTGTCTCCATCCGAAATGGTGACAACGACCTCGACATGGGTATTTGTATTGATGTAAATGTGCTTGCCGATGTTGATGTCGATGTGAATGCAGATGCGGATGCGGATGTTAATGCTAATGTAGTAGCTGTTGTTGTTGCTGTTGTTGTTTCTGTTGTTGTTTCTGTTGTTGTTGTTGTTGTTGACGTAGTTGTTGGCCTTGTTATTGTATGCATCTCGATGTTTATCACGGAGTTGGAGCGCTCTCTTTCTGATATTCAGCTGCCGTATTTGTTGGAAGATGCGTAGCTATTAACTGCAGATCCATTTGATGGCATGTGAGTATCAGGCACTAAATGTGGTGTTCTACTAGATATAGGTGGCAAAATAGGGCTTGTTGGCCAATGGTAAGTAGCAGCGGCGTTATTGGATGAGGAGGGTACACTTCTATGCAAAAAGCAGTATGTTAATTCTCAATTAGATCGTTTTGCGATTTCCATTAAAACGGATTGCAATTATAATTATTACAATTCTTGTTATTATTATTATTATTTGTAATATTAATATTAAATTCAATTTTTATTATTGTTTTTCGAAAATAATTATGGTTTTGTCAATGGGTCAATGTGTTGTGAGCTCGATCAAAATGCCAAAAAAAAAATAATAAAAATAGCTACTTAAATATTAATGATATGAGTTTAAAGCCATGGAATGCATTTCAAGCCATTATTAAAATAAAAATATTTTTTTAAGCTAGTTTTTTCTTTAAAAAATACAAAATGCAAATTGATAGCACTCACAGACATCATTCATTATATCATTAAAAAAATAATCATATGAATCTTGCATAGAAGAAAATGTCCACAAATTGTAATAACGAGCTTGTTAAACTTTTTGGTATTTGGGTCCTGACGTTTTTTTTTTTTTTATTATTTCTTTGCCACATACAAACATACAGAAATGAGTTGATAGCTTATTTCCACTGAACAATGGTCTTGATCGATCAATGATCGACCAACGATATACATTTATCGATAACAATCAAGTATTTTAATGCAACAAACTCTCAACAGTCTCGCTTACTGATTATGATGATTCTTATGACTATGCATCGAATCAGTAATGAAAGAAAGATATTATCATTCAGTGGATTTAAACTATTTAAGAAGCCAATGATTATGATATATATACATAATATGTATATGTGTGTATGCGTTGTGTACAGATGAGAGAATGTTGTTGTTGTTTGTTTGATGTTGATGATTGCGATTGCGATTGCATGTGTTTTGGAATGCGAACGCTCACCTCGAATGGGGAAACATCATTGGAGCCGCATTGAACATGGATTGCGGTGTGGCTGGCTGTACGGCCTGTATGGCAGCCGCAGCTGTATCTGGGTGTAGAAAGTTGCGACGCTGCTCGATGCGCTCCTGATGTTGGGTCAGACAGCGCGATAATAGATCGGGAAGGCTCTCCATATGTTCCTGTGGTTGTACATGGAGAAGTAATTGGCTTTTTGGGCAAAATGATATGTTACTCACTTGTAGGTTTTGCATTTTATCCTCAAGATTTGTAAGACGTTCCTCAATGGCATCCTGACGGCTTGACATATCCGAAATGATTTCGTAGACCGTATTTTGTGTCTGCGAAAAATGTGTACATTAAATTTGTTTTTGAGTTGTCGTGTTTTAGATATATATTTTTTTTAGTATTTGACATGAAAAACTATATAGAGAGAAAATGTTATAAGTTTTGGTTTGTTAGCTACCTTGGCCATATCGGTTATTGTGTTTGCGTTATCCATTAGTTTGCGCTGATCCATTTTAACCTTTCGCAACCTAGTTGGGCAGGAGTAGGAGGTGAGAGAAGTCATCAAGTTTATAAAACAAAGTATTGAAATCATTTTAAAATTTCATTAGCTTTTTCTTTTCTTTTTCGTTTTCGTTCGATAACACAAAGCAATGTTTTTTTTTTGGTTTATTTGTCATTTAGCATTTTAGAGATAGATTGTTATCCATATCGAATTGAAACCATTTAACATTTAACCACATTTAAATGCTTAGTGGATGGATTTTGCGTAGCAGCATTGAAAACATTGTGTGTATGTGATATATGCAATATGGTTTATAGTACAATTGAATTAAATTTAAACCCAGTTGGATTTAGTGAGAGAAACAAATAAAAGCAAACAAAAAATTGATGTGCGACAAATATATACAATAGAAAAATTGTTTTTGAATAAATTAATGTGGTTTTTTTATTTTGGTGTGATAAACATTTTTTTTGGGCTGTTGTTGTTGTTGTTGTGGTGCTGTTAAAGTAGTAGTTGTAGTAGTAGGAGTATGTGTGTCATTATCGAATAAACATTATTTATATGTATATAAGTATATATTTTGTCTCCTTCTTCTTTGATTTATTTTGTTTTTATTTTTGTTTTGGTTAAGCGTTAAGATTGCAGAAAATCATACCGAAAAATATCAGCAGGGAAATTTGGACATTGATTTATTTTTGTTTTTCCTTTGCACATGTGTTGTAACATACATACCATACATACATATGTACAAAGGTGATAAAAGCAGAACTACTTACAAGCTTAGCGATATATATATATATAATGCTATAAGGCATGATAGATAACATAAGAGCATAAATGGCTACAATTGCGACACTTACAAAGCATTGAAGCATATGTTAGATGATATTTTGCATGAGAGACTTACTTTTTGTTTGTCAGTTTGTTTGTTTGTTTATATATACACAGTATATGGTGGTTGGTTGGTTGTGTGGAAAATAACTGCTGATATTTGATTCGATATGAAATTCTGTTAAAATTAACGCTGCATGCTAGGTTTTTGTTTTTTTTGTTTTTTGTGGCTAGTTTTCGGTATTATCATAACGTAAAAACAAGGCTTTACAACCTATTTACAGGCTAGTAAAACGAGTTCAATCATTTCAAATAATGTAGATTTCT
This sequence comes from Scaptomyza tumidula, assembly GCA_035044465.1. Lineage (NCBI taxonomy): Eukaryota > Metazoa > Arthropoda > Insecta > Diptera > Drosophilidae > Scaptomyza > Scaptomyza tumidula. The sequence goes on from JAWNNW010001018.1 coordinate 12,062, forward strand.
TTTCTTTTCTTTTCTTTACTTTTTTCATTCATTTCTTATTTCCTTATTGTTTTTTAGTTGTGTTATTTGCACTCATCAATTATTATTGTTAGTTTTATTTATATATATATATTATTATTAAGTTTATTTGTTAGTTTTTTAATCGCTATGTACATATATAGTAAGTAGTTTATAATTACTATTATGCAGGCGCTTCACATTCACATTTTCACATCGATCCCAATACTCAGTTACATTTGTGCTATAAGCATTAGTATTTATTTTTCAACTTTACTATGTCTAAAAGCCAGACATTTTTGGGGGGGATAAACACAACAAAGTTATGATCAATAAACAAACAACTTAACATGGTTATTTATATATTTCGGAGCACCTATTGCGCCCAAATGTATGCAATGAAAATTGTTCCTATCGAAGAAAAAATAAAGAAAACATTTACTTATTTATTTTTGTATTTAGGAAAAACCTTAACACGAAATGCCAAGAATATGCTAATGTTTACAGATCGAAAGTTTTTGATATTTTTGAAGGACTGTTTGTATACGCATTTCGACCTATGCATTATTATGTATAATAATCCTGTTGCTTTATGTGATTCGTTGCGAGAAGCTGGCAAAGCTGTGACATACACACATACAAACACACACACATACACACTCACACACGCTCATACACGTACACATGTATTTATGTATGGACAAAGACAAGGACAAGAACTTAAATGAAAACTTGTTGTGTGATTTTATGAATGCGATTTTGCAATTTGCTTCTGACACGATCTGAAATTCGCTTGGGTTGGGTTTTAACGTTCAAACTAAATATGGTTGTTTTGTACAACAGATCTATTAGTTAAGTTTGTTAGGCGTATAACAATAAGAACACACATATATTTATATATATATAATATATTTCTTGTTATCTGGATATATATATATACATATATGTGATATTTGCTTGACTCTTTAAACATATTCAGATTTAAGTTTAGGTTAAAAATTGTTTTCTTTGTTTTTTTTTTTATAAGTTTTTTGATTATAATTTTATAGTTGGGGAATTCATTACGTTTAATTGTATTTTGCTTGCTTTTTTTTTGCTTTTTATTTGCTTGTTTTTTTTTTTTTTGGTGGTTCTGACAGTTAGTTGATGTTTGTTGATAGATCTCTAAAAATACTCACGCATATATAGCTAGAAGGAACTTTCTTTGGTGGGTTCTTACACGGCCGGGATTAACCCGTTTTACTAGTCTTGTATGTTTGTAAATGAGCCAAGTTTCACGAAGAACATTCGCCGCAGCATTTTTCAGCTAAATTTGTTATGAGAAGAAATGAATACAAAGTTATTAGAGTTGTGTTGCATATGTTGTTTGTTGTTTTGTTTTTTGGTCGTCACGTCGTTAACGTTGTGTTCGAACGAGTATTATACAATCGAACGAGTAAATTCGAACTTTACAATACTAATGTAGTACTATATTGAATAAAAAAAAAAACACAATTGTTAAACAGTTTACACGCGCGTTAAGTCAAAAAAAAGGTTTTACAGAGTTTGAATGTAAAGACAGAAAAAAAATCGTTTACGTTCGAGTTTATAACTTTTGAGCCTGAGTGTAAGTTGTTCAATTGACCTTTGGCTCGATGATTCGTCTTGGCAATAATAATAATACGTTATTTTGGCGGTTAAGTGTGTGTGTTGTGTGTGTGTGTGTGTGCGTGTGTTTATAGCTGTACTCCATAGAGTTTTGTTGGGCGTTTGTGAGTGGGGTGTGTGTGTGTATGTGTGTGTTATGTGCGGCTAAGGATACGATCTATACCCTTTTTGTTAATTGCGTGTCCATCATAAAGTTGTGCACATGCTTCTCGGCACGGGTCAGCTCCAGTTTGCGGGATACGACAGCAACGAGAAGCGCCGTACAGCCAGCACCCTATAAACGATAATACATAACAAACATTAGCAATTGTTAACATTAATAAAAATAATAATAATAAATAAAAAAAAAACAGAACTTGGGCTGGTTTAATTGAATTGCACAGAAACACACGTATCGAGAAATCGTGTGAATCTTTGCCCATCAATCATGATTTTGTTTTTTAATTATTCTTTTTGGTGATCATTTTTTTATTTTTTTTTTTTGTCCAGAACTTGTTGCTTTCAATGTACATTTTTTTTGCTTTTTTGTTATTTATATATAGTATATATATTTTTTATCTTTCTAATTTTCTTTTCATATTTCTTTGTTTTCTTGTCTTGTCACCTCACCGCCTATGATTTGTTGTTGGTATTTTTTTTTTTTAAATTTTAAAAAAATTGATTGAAGAAACGTCTAAATGTTGAACGTTGAATGAATGAATATGCATATTCGAGTTAGTTAAATGAATGACTGATGATGAAATGATGTCACACACATTTTAGTTGGATGTTAGTTGAATGAAGATGTAGTTATGCAATTATTGTTAATGTTATTATTATTATTATAACTATGATTACGTAGCAAGAAGAATTGAATTGGGTAACTATGTAGAATTATGTTAATCAGAATCAGAATGCGATCTCAAGTTTGTACGAGCTTGTCTAATGTGTAACAACATTTAGAGCAGAAATTTTTGGTTAGACATTTTTTGTGTTATTGTTTTCATTATTTTTTTTGGTAGTTTTTGGTTTTTTTTTTGTTTTTAGTAGGTTCACACATACGTAAAGTAAGGGCTAGGGAGAACAAGTAAGTAAGACACAATTTAGAGGTTAGTTTATAGTATTTTTTTTTAGTATTTTTAGTTAGATAACATGGTTTTTTAGTTTTTTTTTATGGCAATTTCAATTCAATGACTACGACTTGATCAATATGCATGTAAAAACGTTGGTTAGTAGTCGAAAGACACTCAACAAAGTGATAGATGAATTATTTCAAATCGATAGATCTATGAAGTAAGTGATAGAGATAGAGGAGACAGAGATAGAGATAGAGAGATAGAAAGAAATTGATTGTATAGGGATAGAGAGTAGGAGTAGAGCGTAGAAGACATGTGTGTCTGTGTGTGCGTGGTCTATGAATCAGATCTGCTTCGATAACATATCGATAAATGTCTAAGAATTGACATGCAGGGCTCGCGACATGATAAACTAATATAATGTGTACGTTTTGACTCGAGATCAGTTTTGTAAAGCTCATTTGTTATATATAGTAAGTGATTGTACATTGTATTTGGTATTTATGTATCGTATGTAACAACAGTATATAACATAGTACATCACGTAGGCAGTGTACAAAACTAGAGGGAGCTGGGGGGGAGGAAGTTTTACATTGCGAGTTTTTGAGTGAAAATTTTGATTAATTATTGGGGGTTTTGGGGGGGGTTTTTTTTTTTGTATAAGCGATAAATGTAATTATTTACATATGAATTTTAAGCTCGATTTGAGTTAAAAATGAAAGATACGTTCGGTTAAAAATAGGTTGTTGTTTTTTTTTTTGGTATTGAATTCAATTTTTATGTGTGTGCAATAAGACATTTTGTGTCTAAAAGTTTTTTTTTTTTTTTTGTTTTACTTAAAAACTCACCATTATTCCTGTACTGACAGCGATACCACGTCCACAGTACGTATTCGGAACAATATCACCGAAACCAACACTCAAAAATGTTATCGCTATCAGCCACATTGCATTTAAAAGATTCGCATGCTCTTCGTCATGAAATCTGCATTGCATTTTTATTTTATTTTTTTTTTCATATCCATATGTAGAGAGAGTTCGCAATACATATACATTTTTTGTTTTTTTGTTTTAAAATATATGTTCGAAATTTTTGATAAATATTTTTTTTTTGGTTTTATATATTGGTTTTTTTGGTTTTCGAATGTGGTTGTCGGAAGACGCGTTATCATTGTTCAAGGGCAAATAATATACGAAGTACGTTTATAACGAACGAGTACACGAGTAGCACGCAGAGCGTATTATTCAGTATTAAATGAAAGGGAAAGAGAGATAGAGAAAAATATCGTATTGTTTTGGCTTTAATATACACAAAAACAAACACATAATAACTATAAATCATATATATATATGTATATATATTTTTTTTAATAATCTTAAATCAAAATAAACATAAACATTAAATAAATAAATGGTTATGCTCAACGCTTGAAACAAAACAATAACTAATTTGTAATAATCACGAAAAGTAACCAAAAAAAAATATAATAAAAAAAAAAAAATTCGGAAAGGAAGAAGTTAAAGCATACAGAAACTAAGGATTAGGTAAACTTGAACTGATGACAGGCATAAAAGAGAAATGTTAGAAAAAATGCAACTTGAAAGTCTTTTGGTATAAATATATAATTTCTTTTTATTTTTGGATTTTTTGAATTTTAAAGAACTGTGAAGACACACATTCATATTGGATAAGTAAGATAAGATAAAGTTATAAAAGAATTATTTTTTTTTATATAGGACAGCGACGAAAACCAAGTGAAATCAGTCGTTAAGTTAAGAGGATATTTTTTTTATAATTTTTTTTTGTTTGGCAATAATGGTTTTTTTTTTTTTTTTTTTTTTTGGTTTTGCTGGTGCAAAACAAAATGGAAGGTGGTGGACTATTTAGGTTGTACATTGTATTGCCCACGCATACAAACAAATAACATATATACACACACACACACACACACACACATATATATATACATACACACACATATATACATATAAATGAGCTGTCAACAAGGATTTGTAGCCTGTTTGTGGTAACGGAAACTCACAATTGTTACAAAACAAAAGTGTGGCTCAGTTAGCGGTTGCTCAACACATACACACACACACACAACACACACCACACACATACGCACACATACATAAATACATACATAGAATCAGAGACGTAGTAGCTCTAACCAAATAGTGATAAATACATATAAACATATACAGATCTATATATCTATATATATATATATATATATAAATATATAGAATGCTTATGCAAGTATGTGTGTGAGTGTGCTTAAACATATAGATATATATATATATTAAGTATGTATGTAAGATTATATTGAAGTAATGTATGAATATGTTTTTCTTCTTTTTTTCTTTCGGTGTATTACGAGCGGGACACAAAATACGATTTATGCATGACTTGTTTGCTTTTGTTGTTGTTGTTGGTGGTTTTTGTGGTGGTGTTTGGTGGAGTTTATATTATTTTATATATATATGTATATATATTTTATTTTTTTGGTGTTTTTCTTTTGGCTGCTTTTAATATATGATGATTTACAGCAGAATCTTGTTTGAGCGCAAAAATGTGTATGTGTATGTGTGTGTGTTGGTGTGTTTATTTTATTTCATATACATTTATACGTATATATGTAGATAGATATAGATTTATGGAATGAACTCAACGCGCGCAATGCCCTGCAAAAAACAAAATGTATATATGTACAAAGTAAAAGCTAATCAGCTAAGAACCGCCGATTCCTGCATTTTGGCATATGGCCAATACTCACACTCACACACAAAAACCCTTACACCCACATATATATATATAATATATATATATTTGTATGTGTATGGTTGAGTGTGTGGAACTTAATTTTTTACCAACTATGCATTACTAAAACACATCGCATTGTCTTTGAATTTTCTTCTTTTTTTTTTTTTGTTACGCTTGAAATATCGTATGCATGTGTAACGTAACGTATACGTAACGTACTTTAGTAGATTTTGTTGTTGTTGTTGTTGTAGTTTATATTCTGATGACATGACATAATCATTACATAGTATGTTAACATATGCTTTGGCAACATTTTTCTGTTCTGCTACTGTTACTGTAACTGTTATTCGTTACTGTTAACTGTTAACTGTTCTGTTTATTTGTTTATTTAATTAATTTTCATGTATTTTTTATATGTTTTTGGTATTTTTGGGTAGATATCATAGTGGTTAAATTGGATTTGATTTGATTTGTTCTAGTTGTATACTTACCACCATGCCGCAGGTGAGCGTTATACCGCGTCCACAGTAAGTGTTTGGCACAATGTCGCCATAACCGACACACAGAAATGTGATTGCCGTTAGCCACATGGTGTTTAGCAAATTAGCGTGCTCCTCATCGTGGAACCTTTTGAGTTTCAATGTTTCATATGTTTTTCGGGTTTTTCAGTATTTCGGTTTTTTTTTTGGTTTTCAATCAATCATCGTTTTCAATGTCGATTTTGTTTGTTGTTATCGATAACATATCGTTGTCAAAATTCAGAGTTCAGTTCAGTTGGTAGTATACATATAGTGTTCAAGCACATTTTGTATGTATATATATATATATATATATACATATACATATACATATATTGATATTGATATTGACATACCAAACATATGTATATATTGAGATAATATGCGTTTGGTATGATTTTTGGTTGTATTTGAGGTTTATTTTTATGGTATTATTTATTTATTATTTTTAATTTTTGTTGGCATTGCGAGTATTTCATATATATATAGTTTAAGTATATATAGATAATGATCGATATTCAGAAATTGGAAGTTTTTTTTTTTCGATGTCGTTATTGGTATATTCACGATTCGGTATTCGGATGCGTATTCAAGTTGACAAAGTTTTTTTTTTTTTTTTTTTTTTTTTTTTTGGTATTTTTGTTTTTAGATTCAATTTCATTTTGCAATTTGTGGATACAGAAGAAGGGTGAGAAGTGGAGTAAACAAATAAACAGATGTGAAATTATGTGAACATTTTTTGTTGTTGTCATTTTCGAAAAGTAAAAACAAATAACAGATAGTACAATTTTTGTTTTTTTTTTTTTCAAAAATAATTATATTTAGAATTATTTTTTGCATTCTTTTTGAATTCAAGAAAAAAATTTGTCTGTATCGAAAAAATACACATAAATAAGTAATTATTACACAAATCCAAACAAAGTATCATAAACTATATTGTATATATTACATAATAATTACCAAATCAAATCAAATCACGAATCAAAATCAAATTTGATAAAACAAAAAAGATCCGAAAAACAGAAGAAAAAACCGAAATGAAGAAAAAATACAGCAGGAAATAAATAAAGTAGAAAACGGAACCAAGTCCTGAATAGAAGAGGATAACCGGGTACGAATATATATATATATATATATATATTTATATATATATGTTATAGTATAGTATAGATATATATATAATTATATAAAATATATAATGATACGAATTATTATTAGTATTATTATTAAGTAAGTACAGTTATGGTTGGTTGGATTATAAGGTTTAAGCTCTGCACAAGCTGAAAATATGCGCTATGAACTGTTTTGTGTACGGTCGCCCTGAAATCCCCACTTATCTCCTACCAACCCTCAACCCTGCCAAGAAAGTAAACAAAATCAACTCAACTATCAAGCTAAAAAGCTGACAAACCTACTCATAGAATGACTAAATGACTGACTGAATAACTGGATTAAGACAAGGACATGCATGTGACTCTTCAAAAAGTGAGATTAAATATGACCCCTAACACGCAAGCTGGAAAAAAGGCCACTCTCTCCGTACAGGGTACTGCACCTGAGCTACACATACAAACATACAAACAACATACATACAGAACGTGTGTATTTGTGTAACTGCATGTTAACTGTTAACTGTTGTGTGGCAACTCAAGCGCCGCTTGAGTGGCATACAGCCCAACAGAGGCCGCCTTAATGTGTGTACCCCTAATTTACGAATGTTCAGCCTTCTGACAACAGTGTGTGTGTATATGTGTGTGTGTTTGTATGGGTGTGTGTGTGTGTTTGGGAGCGGGGTATGTACACATAAGTGAGGCAAGCTAATGAAGCTGAGAAGCTGATGAGCAAATAAAATGATAACCAACTTGAGTACACGGCTCGGCTCGGCTCGGCAGTGTTGGTAAACGCAATACACACACGTTTCATGTCTGCCTCTTTCTCTCTCTCTCTCTATGTGTGTGTGTGTGTGTTTAGTGTGTGTGGCAAGCAAATGTCAAAAATGTCTTTTTGATGGCTCTCAAACAAACAAAAGCGAAACAAATTAAAGAAAGTAAAAAAAAAAACAGAATTAACTGAGCGCCAATTTGCCACAAGCTGCTCTTCATTTAGTTAAGTTGTTGTTGTTCTTCTTCTTTCTTTGCCACTGCCACGGCTACGGCCACTCTCTATGCCTTTGCTTCTTCTTCTAAAACTTTGTTGGTCTCGAGTGTTTTAATTGGTATCGTTTTATTAACATTTTGTTTCGCTGTCTCTTCAAGCATCCAAGTATCAAGTCGTTTGTTTTAACAAAAAGCATGCGATTTAGTTTTAGTTCGCAGAGCAAAAGCTACGCTTGATCAAGAAAAAAAAAATATGTTTACCACACACACACACGGACGCACATACACACACATACATGTTGAAGTATACATTTGGATTTTCGATAAATACATACATATACATATAGATATAGACATACAGACATACACATACAAATAAAATGCTCTTGTGGAATACGAATAACACACACATTTACGTTACTTGAAAGTAATATATATATTTGTATATATATATATATAAAATGTTTACATCAAATACGAATTCAAGCAAATCTATTTTCATCACATTATTGTGATCTTTTTGACATAACATTAAGCCTGAGAGCTTGTTAAATAGGAATAACTCTTCTATTTTATTCGATATATATTTATATACGTGTATATCGTTATCAAGGCAGTTAATACTCAGACATATTTATATGAAGAGCAATTTGTTTGTTGTTTTTTCTTTCTTTTTTTTAGTTTTTATTAACATGTTAAATAATATTAAGTAAAACAATTATTTGTAAGAATAAAGTTTTGAAATATTTGGAATAAATCTCTACAGTAATGTAATGTAATTAACAAAAGACAACATTTAGACATTATTATGACAATAAATGGGCAATCTTTAATCTAATGATAACAAAAAAACAGAAATGCAAACTTTTTGTTGTTGTCGTATTATATAGTAGTATAGTATATAACAACCAAAGATTTAATAAGTTCCGTAAGACTATGATTAATAAATGGACATCAATCAATATATACACATATATATATATATATATGTATATATATTTGTATATTTATATATTAGTTAGGAAACTTTTTTTGCTGAATTACACCAAAAAGGTTGTTTATCATACCCCTAATTAAAATCGCATAGTTTTTGTTTTCCGTCTTTTTGTGTTTTTTTTTTTCTGTACGCATTTGTCTAGTTTGTGTGAACGATAGATAGAAAGATGATAATCATCGCTTACGTTTCAAAAATAGCAATAGAAAAAAATAAAAAAAAAAAGAGAAGGAAAAGAAAACGATACACAAAAAACGACAAAAGTATTGAAAGGACGTCACAGAAGATTGTATCTCATTATAAAGCCTGATGATGGGCACAATAAACCCAATACCAAAAGGGCTAGTGAGTAGTAGTTAATGAGCGGGAGGGGAGGAAAGAAGTTAATGTCGTAGATTTGTCGCGTCAGAGAGAACGAAAGAACGAAAGAAAGAAAGAAAAGAAAAAACAGCACCGAAAACAAAACAAGAAGTAAAAAGAAACAATAACAACAACAACCACTTAAAACAACCCGAAAAACAGATAAACAAACAAAAAATGTAAACGACACAAGAAATGAAAGCAAGGTCAACGGTGAAAACGAAGAATTATTTAAGATGAAGAAGAAGAAGTCGAGGTAGAAGAAGAAGAAGAAAATACAACCACGCAGCAAAAAATAACGATTGGCAGCATCTCTAACTCTGGCTGGTCTGGTTGTTGTTTTGGGCTGTTTTGTGGGTGTTGCCGGCTTATTTATGAATCGTATATATTTATGTACGAAATACATACATTCTCATACTCAAACTCATACTCAAGCGACAACAACAACACCAACAACAGCTGAAGCACGTGTTTCGGCATAAAGAAAACAAATAAAAATACAAAAAAAGAAGAGAAGAAAATAACAAAAATACTTCATTGGTAATGCATAAATATATAGTATATTTTTATATGATGTCGTATATAAAAGACTTGAAGTCACATTCCGAAACTTGTGGTTTTTTTTTTGTTGTTGTCTTTTCTTTCGTTTTCCGGTTTTGAGTTAAGATTGTTGGAATTTTATTATATTTGTTAGCTTAAATGCTTTTCCTTTGGTTTGTTTTGTTTTGTTTGTTTGTTTGTTTGTTTGTTGTTGGTATACATGTATATATATAGTAAGTACTTATTACGCATACGATATTTCTAGAGCAATGCAGGCGATAGTTCAATCCATTTTGAAAGCTTAATAAATACAATGTACTAAGTATATATATGGAATAAATACTCTATTCAATGAATAAATACAGCTTACACAGCTTCACTAAATACAAACAAAATACGCACACATAAACACAACACACACACACGCACGCACGCACTTGCACTCGCACTCGCACACACACACACACACACGCATATACATACATACAGACTTAAGAGTTAAGAAATTGAAGTTTAAGTTTAAACGTATTAAGAACACTTATAAACAATTAAATAATTTGAATTTTGTTTGGTGGTAAATATTGGAAACACTCGAAAAAGTGCCAAAAAGAGAGAGAAAAAAGGACGCAAGTCGCAAATTGATAATCGATAATAATCAATAATACTGGATATTGGGGTTCTAGGATGCAATGGCTATCGATTGTTTATCGATAAACTTTTAAGTTGAAAATAGTCAGCAGAGAACGTCAATAGGACAACGAAAGTTTTTAGTTAAATATTTATATATAGATGAAAAAGAGTCAGAGACAGCCAGTTAGATAAAGATAAAGTCAAAGTTAAAGACAGAGAGCGAACCAGTGATAGAGAGAGACAGAAAGAAGTGTGTTTCTGTGTGTGTGTGTGTGTGTGTAAGTTAAGCATACATACATACGTTGTAAAAGTTTATAAACTACATTAGCTAGAAGAAAAACACTAATAATTGCAGCCAAAGATTGAAAAAAAGTTTGTGAACAACATAAAGATTTTTAAAAAATTGTTATTTCATAACCATTGCTTTTGCTACTTTGCTAAATGGTCTACGAAAAAAAAGAAGGTTGTTTAAGTTGTTTATGCCTGAGTTTTCCCCCTTTGAGCTCTGAGCTTTGTCCATCCATATACAGACCGACTACACAGATGCTATATATATATTTTAGTCGAATGAGACAGCCGCTTTCCATACCGCCCCGCCCCCCAAGCTTGTGCAAAACTTATGTAATTTATGGATTACTACACATATATCGAATACGAAAATGCAATCAAAAAAGTAATATTACAAAAGAGCAAGAGATAGAGTGAGAGAGAGAGAGAGAGAGAGAGAGAGAGAGAGAAATATGGAAACCAAGCGACATTTTGTGTCAAATGTAAAAAAAAAAAACTAAAAAAGCTCAAAACGCATGCAGGAATTAGCCTTCTTTCTGCACGTGACACGGAAAGCCTTTCGATTCAGATTGTATGTGTGTGTGTGTATGCGGGTTAGTGTGTGTGTTTGTGGTTGTCAATTGAGTTCGATTGTTTAAGGGGCACACACACACACACACCCATGCACTTACATACAGATGTTCAAAAGAGTTAACGAAAAAGATACAAAATTGGTCAAGCAAAATGTTTCGAGTGGTTGTGGTGGTTTTGGGTGGTTGAGTGGTGCAGCTTCTAGTGATTTTTCTCTGTGTATGTGTGCGTACGTGTGTGTGTGTTCCGTGCTGTGCTTAACCCCTTTTTTTTTGATAAGCAAGTTCACTTATAAAAATTCTTTTGCTCTTAGATACAGATACACATCTGTTTGAGATACACGTTCTCATCATCATAGTATTGGATTTGAAAAAAAAAACTCGGACTTTTTGACTGATTTTTGTTGATGCGTTGAGTTTTGCGTTTAACTTGGGCTATTTGTTGTTGTTACAAAAAGTTCTTGTGTGTTTTGTTAAAAAAAAGTTGAGCTTACACTTTAAATTAATTTAGCACATACATTTATGTACATAAATATGTGTATTAATAAGTATGCATATGTATATGTACATATACATATATATATATACATATATATACATATATTAAATATATATCTATATATATATACATGTAAGTATGTATAGTTGTTTTTTTTTTGTTTTTTTCAAAGTATTAGTGGCATACATTTAAATCGGATTTCCAAAAAAGAGATTAACACAATTCCAAAACGAAATGAAGAACGAAAAATGAAAATCAAACACAAACGTATCCTCAAGAGAAGTGGAATAATGTGGAATATAGTATATATAGTATATAATAAAAGTAACTCAATTTCAACAAACAAACAGAAACAGGAAAAAAAGAAACGAAGAAACAAAATAAATAACTCATTTAAGAAACAACATTATAAATAACTACATAAAATACTTAAATATCATACATAAGATTTTAGAATATATATCTGTCTGGTTTAGTTTAAGATAATTGCATTACCTTTCGCATTGTCGCAGTGTCCAGGATGCGATGATCCACAGCGAGACCATAAAGACCAATAGAACCGTTCCCGGGCATATTGTCATAAGTGTTTTTAAAACAAATCTAAAAGCCAGAAAAAACAAACCCAAATTAATATACAATAACAAGCAAAGTTGATTATCGATTAAAATCGATATATCAAAAATTATATTCGATTAGAATCGATATTATAATCGATATTATAATCGATATATCAAAAATTATATTCAATTAAAATCGATATATCAAAAATAACATTCGATTTAAATTTATATATTAAGAAAAACATTCGATTAACATCGATTTATCAAAAATGACATTCAATTAAAATCGATATATATTATAAATGACATTTATCAATAGAAAACTACTGAATCTGTGAGCCTTTCGCTCAGTGTGCTATATATGTTGTTGTTATTGGCAATGGATTATAATGATGATAATTAATAATTATAATTATAGAGTGAGACGTTAAAATTACCTTGTGTTAAAATTAATCCTATTGAGAGCGCCGATGCTCCGTGAAGATGCGTCTGTGAATAGCTTTGAATGAAGCAGCATAACACGACAGATTAAATATAATCGAAGGAACATAGGTAGTGATAAAGCTACGTCGTATGGCACTATTTCGGTGCCCATTGTTTTATTTTTATTGGCCAATTTTGTCGTCCACTGGAAATAGTATTCGCCAGGAATTGGATGTATAGCGCATATAAAAAGTTCTAACCCTATTTGACTAATTCGTTGCCATGTCATTGCGATCCTCCAATCGTCAGCGCAGTTATCTATCATGAATAACTGTGTGATTTTTTTTTCATTTTTATTTTTTTTTGTTATTTTGTTTTCATTTTTCATTGTGGTTTATAATTTTTTTTTTTATATTTTGTTTTGTTTGGTGATAATTGGTTGATAGGTTTCCGGTATTGCGTTTTAATGGGCAGATATAACAGGTGCACAGGGGGAATAAAAAAGCAGAAAGAGAGAGAGAAAAAAAAAGAAATTATTAAATATAATTGGAATTTTATTGATTTGTTATTTGCGACTAAACAAGATGAAAATACACCCAAATACGAGCATGAACTATTTCACAAGTACAACGTCAATGAAATGTACGTATGCGTATAATACTTCTAATAGCTAAGTGTGTTTAAGTGTGTGTTTGTGTGTGTAAGTGTGTGTGTGTGCGTGCAGATGTTGCTGTAGTTGTGTGCTGTTGTTGTTGTTGGTATTGGTATTGATTAAAGCATAGCATAGCGAAAGATAGGACGGTGTAAGCAAAACCAGCTTTTTTTTCTAACATTGACTGTCGATAAAGATCGATAGCGATTTCATGACCTGCTTCTGCTTCTGCTGTTGTTGTTCCTGCTGATCTTCTTCCGCTTATTCCACTTGTGACTTCGGTTCTTTTGCCCACCTGTTGTTGTTGTTGTTGTTGATGATGATGACTGCACCGATTTTTGTGTGTTGTACTTTTTTGTTTTTAAATGTATCAGTTATCGATCCTAATCGGTCGGTGATGGTGATAAATAGCTAACACAAGCCACAAACTCTTTTGTAGTAGTACTATATAACTTATTTTGTATACAGTGTGCGCTTTTGTGTGTGTGTGTATGTATGGGTGTGTGTGTGTGTGAGTGCAAAGTACTTACTGATTAGGTAGGCGGCGTGCGTGTTCTCGTGTTGTTAGCACAAATTTTCTTAAGGTTTTTCTCTCTTTTTTGTGTCGATATAAATTTTTAATTTGGCATTTTGGTTTTTTTCTTTTTTGTTGTATTTTTTTACCTTTTTTGTACTTAATTGGCTCAAATGAATTATGGAATAAAGCCAAGAACTTGAATCTGATGCGAGTCACTTGATTCATTATTAATCTATATCAATTAAATGCAGCTGCACTCAAGCTTTTTACAATATACTATAAGCTATGGCTTAAGTGACTCTGAGCTGAAGGTCATTTTAATATAATTCATTTCTTTTTTCATTTTTCCTTTGGTTTTTCTAATCTCCACTTGAATTTTTAATGAACGGTTTTGCTGCACTAATCGCTTAGGGTTCATGGGGTGTTCTATGCTATCCACCATACGCTTAATTCTTTTAAGAAGATCACTTGTTTTGAAAAAAAACGAGAAAACGAAATAACAGAAGAAAAAAAACGCTAACTGATTGATGGTTGATTCAATGGATGGACGTTAAGTATCGTTTTGTTTGCCTGCTGCAAGTTGTATTCAAAAGATGCTAAGCTAGAAAAATAATACCTATAAGTGTGGCCAAAGCTGGCAATTAACAGGGCTACCTTAAAGAACACTTCAGATGGAATCAATAAGACTCAAAGAGATTTAAAACTATGATAAACAATCTTCCAACGTTCAAAAAACTATATAGAATTAAATTTTTAAGGGTTAATATATTTTGTAATTTGAAGGAAAACTTAAAAATAATTTTTTTGTAATATTTGAGGTTTCAACCAATCGAAAGGATACTCACACAATTTAATGTTTATGTTTTCGATGTTGCTAAATATTCCCAATATTTTATTTAAGAATCACAATAATTAGCATATTAAAATCAATCGACTCAAGTCAAGTTTTGGTATATATTTTTGTATGTTTTTTTGTTGTTTTGTTTCGTTTTGTTCTCCAAACGATTTTGAAGATTTAAAAAAAGCATCAATAATCTTCATAGATATGTTGGGACATAAGTAGTTTAGCGATTTACTTAGGATTATTCTAATCGTGAACAACACTAACATTTAAAAGCACATAATATATGTATGTTAAAATATGATACGCATACTAAAAGATTTTTACTACACTACTCACAAATTTGGTATACAAATCACACTTGTGAATGTTGCGAATGGTGCGTGAGGGGAGGTTTTTTGAAGGGGACGGGGGAGGCGAACACTTTGATGATTGATGTTTATTCCGAATCGACTTAGCAATGAGAATGCTCATATGTGTGTGTGTGTGTTTATATGTACTTGTGTG
>JAWNNW010001020.1:0-14486 GCA_035044465.1 Scaptomyza tumidula
CTAGTCGAGATATCCCGACTAGACGATACCCTGATCCCTATACTTTCCGCGTACAGTCAATGCTTGGAAGTATGTGTGTGTGTGTGTACGCGCATACTGCATAGTGCATACAAAACTTCAATGTCCCATATCTCCGGTGTTTATTATCCGATTTCAATAAAAATTTCACAGATTGTCATTATTTTGTTTTATAATTCAAATTGCATCTCAAAGTTTTCCAAATTCAAGATTTTGTTGTTATCGATCCCATGTGTATATCGGAAACGGGAAGAGTTATCGAAAATCGGAAACAAACTTGTACTGCCTAGGGATTAGGCGAGCTTAAGTTCCAAATCTGGAGTCTCTAGCTCTTATAGTCTCTGAGATCGACGCGTTCATACATACAGACAGACGGACAGACGGACATGGCTATATCGACTCGGCTTTCGATGCTGATCAAGAATATATATACTTTATAGGGTCGGAGATGCTTCCTTCTACCTGTTACATACTTTTGCACAACTTCATTATACCCTTTTTCCCATTTTTAATGGGATCAGGGTATAATAAAAGTAAGGGAATTGTTTTACCAGATAGAAAAATAACGATAATTTGACTGGGAGTCATGCAAACGACAATGCTGAATTGGACTTCGTTACTACCTTATATGAGAAGTACCTAGGAAACATGAAAAGGGTATTTTAAGCCTAATTTTCATATTGCGGTGGATTACAAAAATATATTGCTTTGTAGTTATGCGTACACAATCAAGAGGGATGACTGCAGCTCAGTACTCCGCAATTTCAATAAACATCTCTTGATGTATGCACACAAAAACCAATTAAACTAACTTACAAGGTTAATTACTACGGCTGGGAAAGTAAGGGCAGATGTTGGACCCTTGTTCTACCTAAAGTGTGGGGTTAACCGAACTTGACCTTCGGGTGCCGAACGACGTTCGGGCCCCACGATGGGCGCCAAATTAATAACTGTAGCATGTAACGTTAAAGCCGAGTAGATGTTAATATTCTTAATACAAGATGGGGTGCACGCGCTGGCTCCGGCTGTATAATCGGTAGATGGGGCAGGTTCCATTCCTTTTGTTTCTGGTATTGTATGTACACACTATATATTCTTACACATATACATATATGACACTAGAGTTATAGTCTTAATCCTAATTTGATACAATTTTTTTGCACTTTGGGTATTCATATGTGGAAGAGAGGAATGGGAATTATGGGAATAGGAGGAGAGATAAAGACATATAACACAAACAACCATGCCCGAAGCGGGATTCGAACCCACGACTCGATAGTCGAAAGCACGTTGAGTCCAAATATACGGTGGAAGATCCGTCCACTAAGACTCAACGCACTATTGTTAATAATTTTTTTTTCGCGTGCGGACCATAATAATTCGCTTTAGACAGGGGGAACGGTTAAGGTAACGGACGGACAGGACTCGCGATACTTCTCACATAACGTGTTGGAGGCGACACTCCACGTTCGTCGTTTGGCTGAGCTGGACTGGTGTTGTGGTCTCAGTTGTTGCCCACCCTACCGTGATCCTCAAATTCCACTTCATTAATTGAGTGAGGATCCCTAAGCCAAACGACCTACTAAGTCCTACTTCCTACATCCCTTCGCTGCATGACTCCCAATGAAAAAACTTATTGCTTCATTTTAACGTACAAGGTTATTACAATTCATTTAAAAATTTTTTATTGTTATTGTTTTATATTGATATTAGTTTGAAAGAATCCCAAAAACAAAACTAAACTGCTAACATATTTTTTTTATCAGTCGTTCAACTCGACAAGAGGGTATCGCCAGAAACTTCTGAGCCGATAGTCATTCGAAAAAAAAATTTAATCATTCATTATCGGTTATATATATATATATATATATATATATATATTATTATGATTATTTCATATTGTGTGATACTTTTCCTGGTTTTTTTTTGTTAAAAAAAAAAATTTAATAATCTTTATTAAAGAACCAACAATTTTATTTTTTTTTGTTTAGGAAAATAATTTTTACATTTTAATTAAAGACAAGAAAAAAAATTTTTTTTTTTTTTGTTTATGTTTAGAAAAATAATTTTTATAGTGTTAATTAAAATAAAATTTTCCATTTTTTTTTTTTTTTGTTTAGAAGAATTTTTTTTATACTGTTGATTAAAGGCAAAAAAAAATTTTATATTGGCCACCAAGGAGGAGCTATTTATTCCAATTTCAATATATGTTGCCTAGCACTTCAGGTGATTTAGTGGTTTATTTGAGGCATACTCTTAGGCAGAGGGCTTCTTCGAGTATGTCATCTGCAAAGCATAAGCTCGTACGCGAGCTTAAAGCTGGGAGCGGCACCAGCTCTCTTAAGCTTGCTCTCTTCTCTTAAAAGAGGGGCTTAGCACGTGTATAGTTTTATACCGCTGCGCTTCAACCACTATTCTGCTTTTTTTATACCCTGATCCCATTAAAAATGAGAAAAAGGGTATAATGGTTTTGTGCAAAAGTATGTAACAGGCAGAAGAAAGCATCTCCGACCCCATTATCGTTTGTGCATATGTTCTCTTTTATGATAAATCGAAGAGGTAAACTACGTTTGTAGGTGAGAGCTACATACAGACTAGGAGAGCTGAACTTAAGCGGGGATCGTTTCTATTGTTTGTTTTTTTTTAATATCCTGATCCCATTAAAAATGGGAAAAAGGGTATAATGGTTTTGTGCAAAAGTATGTAACAGGCAGAAGGAAGCATCTCCGACCCCATAAAGTATATATATTCTTGATCAGCATCAACAGCCGAGTCGATATAGCCATGTCCGTCTGTCCGTCCGTATGTATGAACGCGTCGATCTAAGAGACTATAAGAGCTAGAGACTCCAGACTTGGAACTTAAGCTCGCCTAACCCCTAGGCAGTACAAGTTTGTTTTCGATTTTCGATAACTCTTCCCGATATACACATGGGATCGATAACAACAAAATCTTGAATTTGCAAAAACTTTTAGATGCAATTTGAATTATAAAGCAAAATATTGACAATCTGTGAATATTTATTGAAATCGGTTAAGAAACACCGGAGATATGGGACATTGAAGTTGTGTATGCAGTATGCGCGTACACACACACACACACACACACTTGCAAGCACTGATTGTACTGACTGTACGCGTGAAGTATAGGGATCAGGGTATCATCTAGTCGGGATATCTCGACTAGAGCGTTCTTACTTGCTTTTCTTGTAATTTGTTTTGACTTTTTTTTTTGTGACTGTTGAGAATTTAGTCACTTTACACAATTTTCAATCAAATAAAAGGTCTGGTTTCGCATCTATGTTCATTACATTATCGTTTGTGCATATGTTCTCTTTTATGATAAATCGAAGAGGTAAACTACGTTTGTAGGTGAGAGCTACATACAGACTAGGAGAGCTGAACTTAAGCGGGGATCGTTTCTATTGTTTGTTTTTTTTTAATACCCTGATCCCATTAAAAATGGGAAAAAGGGTATAATGGTTTTGTGCAAAAGTATGTAACAGGCAGAAGGAAGCATTTCCGACCCCATAAAGTATATATATTCTTGATCAGCATCAACAGCCGAGTCGATATAGCCATGTCCGTCTGTCCGTCCGTATGTATGAACGCGTCGATCTAAGAGACTATAAGAGATAGAGACTCCAGACTTGGAACTTAAGCTCGCCTAACCCCTAGGCAGTACAAGTTTGTTTTCGATTTTCGACAACTCTTCCCGTTTCCGATATACACATGTGATAGATAACAACAAAATCTTGAATTTGGAAAACTTTGAGATGTCATTTAAATTATAAATTAAAATAATGACAATCTGTGAAATTTCTGTTGAAATCGGATAAGAAACACCGGAGACATGGGACATTGAAGTTGTGTATGCAGTATGCAGTTTGCGCGTACACACACACGAACGAATGAAGCTGCTGCAGGGCTTCTGTGAACGGTGCCAGGCCATGCAAGGGCTTAGAGCACCAATGTCGCTTGCTCTCGGTGGCACTGCGAGTAAGGGATGGGCTGTTCTGGACCACTTTCTGGAAAAGATTGGATCCCAAAATTAGACCGGCGTTACTGGGCCACGCGTGGGGATGTTGTGCTTAGTTCATTTATTTCGTCTTACACTATTTTATTATATTGTATTTTTCTCTTGTTGATCGAACGTCTTTTTCATTAAGTCTTTTAATTTTCATAAACTTTGCAACTTGCACCAACTTGTGCGTCGCGATCACGTCCTTAATATTTGTTTCTGCCGTTCGCGATTCGACGGGCAATTCGAAAAAAACTCCACTGAGCGAACGGACCGGCATAACTTTTACCAGCCTTTTTTAAAAAACACAAGAGAGTGCTGACACCTACGCATGCGCTTTTTATAGTGCGCGTTTCCAAAGTTTTCCAACTGGAGAGTATGAAACTGGTTGCGATTCGCTTCAAAGCCCTGGAAACAATCTGCTGAAAAAGAGAGTCCAGCAGCGGAATAACTGTATCCTGTGCTTTTTATCGCAGGCGACACAATTGTCAAGAACGGTTTCGGTAAAAATTTTAATCAGCAACCTTCTCGACAACGAACGTTACAAACCCTAAAAGGTTGTAGAACTGATAAATTATTTGTTATCTATAAAAAGTGATTAATATTAGGAACAATACATCCATTTGCTTAATCACCTCCTTTTAATACATAAACTTAAACTTTTGGGCTTTCCCAATAATCTGATTCTTTGGATTCAAGTTTATTTAACTTTTAGAACTCAGAGAGTCTATTTTAATGGCTCAGCTTCTAAAGCGGTCCAGGTCACTTCTGGTGTTCCACAAGGTAGTCACCTTGGACCGTTATTATTTACACTTTTTATAAACGACCTTCCGTCCGTAATAAACCACTCACGGGTGCTGATGTATGCTGATGATCTGAAATTATGCCAGCTGCAAGTCTTCTGTCTGGTCATAGACTGCAAAGTGACTTAGACAATTTTCAAATAAATTCATGGTGAAATAGATTCCCCCGTACTAATGAACCCAATTAACTGTGCAGTTCCCATTAGAAGTAGTAGAAATTTTTTAGCCCATAGCCCTGCATGCTTGTTATTCTAACTATGCTAGTCATATGTTCATTATATAATGATCTTTCCTACCTAATAACTAGTACCACTTCTGCATGCTTACTAAAACAATTGTGTTATGTCATTTGTCAACATGTTCGCGATCATCGTAACCGCACGCTACGCGGTGCGCCCCTCGGTCGGATGGGCGGGAGGTGGGTCGCTTTGTGCGTGGGTCCGCGCGATAACAAGCTGGTGCTTGGTATCGTTGGGCCACTTGAATGTACTGTCCAATAAAATATAAAAATAAAGGACTACATTTTTTCGGGAGATAGTTATGCTATATGCGCCGTGGAGGGATGAAAACTCAGAATTAGTTACTCGGGATTGCGAATTGTATTGTAGCGAATATCGGAATATGGTTGAGAATAATCGTAGGAAGTATAATAGTTTGGACGATGACGAACTTCAAGATGCACTTAGTAGTGCTGTGCGGGATGAAGAGGAAGAAATTTTAGATAACGTAGTCATAGTAGATAATACTTTAAGAGTATTAGGATGGTAATAATATAGATGAAAATGTAGAATAATGTCCGATTCAGCAAGCAGTTTTATTTTCAGCTGAAAGCTTAGCAGATATTGTTAGGTTCCTTAATTTAAAGCAGAAACAATATTTAACACACGTTTTGCATAATGCCAACAACAAATATATGTTCTATGAATTTGTTGGAGGTGGTGCTGGCGTCGGAAAGAGTATGAGTCGACTCTGTCTCTCTGTCACTCTGTATTAGCAATTTATCAGTTCTTGTCCGTTTTGCACAATAAAAACCCAGGAACAGATCCAACATCTGTTAAAATTCTTTTAGCCGCACCCACAGGAAAAGCAGTTTACGGAATCAGTGGCTCAACACTGCATTCACTGTTTTCAAATCCAGTTAACCAATCTGGTTCAGCTTTGAGGGCCTTAAGCCATGATTTGGTTAACACATTCATTCTAGGTTGATTGACCTTAAAACTCATTATTATAGATGAAATATCTGTGGTTGGTTCCAAAATGTTTTCCCAGTTGGACTCCCGTCTTAAGCAAATTTTTAAAAATGTTCTCCATTTGGTGGTGTTTCTGTTATAGTTTTCGGTGATCTACGACAGTTTTCAGCAGAAGGTGATCGTTGGATCTTTGAATCCAACTCGAATGATCCCTACAGTGTAATATTTTGTTCAACTCTGTGCGACCTTATAAAGTATTTTGAACCAGACCTCCAAAAAATGATGACAAGGTTCAAAACCAGTTGCAGCTATTGCGGACAGAAAAAATTCTTCGAACACATTTTGATAATTTAGTTAACAGTTCCGCCTCAGATATTTTCTTTCACAACACAGAAAGCATTCTTCATTGCCACATTGAAGATGTAAATGCAGATAAACAAATGCTACGGTCATCCCAAAAACGATATAATACTAAGACTAGAAATTAGGTACCCCTCTTTTTTTACAGTTAGTAAACGCGCTCCGTGCAATAGCACCTATTTCCCCTTCATATTTCTCCCAACTAAAGTAAAATTAAATGCTTTTACTGTGAAGGATGCGTATCCGATGCCAAGTCTTGATGGACTTATAAGTAGACTTCCTCCAGTGCATTGCATATCCAAACTCACGCTTAAAAATTTTTACGGTTCCAATTCAAACGGATTCAGTTAGGCCTTACGAATGCTTCACAAAGTATGTGCCGATTAGTAGTAGTAACCAAGTAATTCCATATCAGTTCTTTTAGTGATGTCTTCAAGTTTCGACGAACACTTGAAGCATTAAATCAACTGCTATTTTTTCGCTTACCAAATTGTTGCGCGGAAAATCATTCGAATGGAATGACCAAGCTCAAGCAGCGTTCGTAGAATACATCCGAATTATGAAAAACCTTTTATGCTACAATGTGATGCCTATGTGTATGGAGTAGGAGCGGTACGACCAATAGCATTCATGTCAAACAAGTTAAACAAGTCTCAGCGTAACTATGTTACCGAATTGGAATGTTTAGCAGTTGTCTTAGCGATTAAAAAGTTTCGCATGTGCATCGAAGGTCAATCTTTCAAAGTCGTTACCGACCATGCAAGTCTTTGTTGGTTAATGAACCAAGCAGATCTGAGTGGCAGATTACCGCGATGGGCAATTAAATTGCAAGGGTTTTCCTTCGATATTGAGTATCGAAAAGGTAGTGACTCACTTTCAAGGTGTTACGAAGACGTGGACGATATTGCACCCTCGAGATAGATAATTTTCCGGAAATAGATTTAGATTCAAGTTGAGAGACAACTATCAGGAAGTGAATCCCCCTGATGTTAAAGTTATAGATAAGTTTATTTATAGGCGTAGTATTATGTATGAAAAGAGTAACGATAATGGTTGGAAACTATATGTTCCAGAACTACTGCGTGAACAAGTGTTATGTTCAACACACGATCAGCCTTCGTCTAGTCATTGTGGCATAGCCAAATGCTTAGAAAGAATTCGGCGAAGATTCTTTTCGCCGAAAATGATGGTGGATGTACGTAGCTATAAAGGCGATTGGAACATATGCAAGACGACCAAATACCTGTGCTTTAAAGCCGCCCATAGGTTGTCAAGTGTCTAGCGAGAGACCCTTTAAAAGACTATATATTGATTTTATCGGACCTTTTTCACGTACGAAACAAGTAAGACGGCTCTAGTCGAGATATCCCGACTAGACGATACCCTGATCCCTATACTTTATGCGTACAGTCAGTGCTTGCAAGTATGTGTGTGTGTCTACGTGCATACTGTATACTGCATACACAACTTCAATGTCCCATATCTCCGTTGTTTCTTAACCGATTTTAGTAAATATTTCACAGATTTTCATTATTATGTTTTATAATGGCATCTCAAAGTTTTCCGAATTCAAGATTTTGTTGTTATCGATCCCATGTGTATATCGGAAACGGGAAAAGTTATCGAAAATCGGAAACAAACTTGTACTGCCTAGGAATTAGGCGAGCTTTAGTTCAAAATCTGGAGTCTCTAGCTCTTATAGTCTCTGAGATCGGTTGTCTCATACATACGGACGGACGGACAGACGGACATGGCTATATCGACTCTGCTGTTGATGCTGATCAAGAATATATATACTTTATGGGGTCGGAGATGTTTCCTTCTGCCTGTTACATACTTTTGCACTAAACCATTATACCCTTTTTCCCATTTTTAAGGGGATCAGGGAATATTGGCATTTTCTTCGTACTAGACCACTTTTAAAAATTCACATCCCTCAAAGCAGTAAAGAAATTTAATTCAAGTGATAATTGATAACTTGAGAAAGAGCTTTTTATATAAGTTATTGCGAAACCTAAATGCACTTAGTGATGGTACGCAACAGCTGAATCGAACCGATGAGTTTCATCATTTCCGCTCAAACATAGAAAAGAATCTATACGAAAAAATAGAATACTTATGATTTACGTTGTCGACCTCGACCCTTTGAAGTAGGCCAAGAAGTCATTAAGCGTAATTTTCCTTTTAGTAATGCGGCCGTTACTTGCAGTGCAAAATTAGCTCCGGTCTGAACTAAAACGCGCATTAAAGCCAAGCTTGGACACTCGATTCATTTAATCGAAGACCTAAATGGAAAAGAGTTGGGAAGATTTCATGCCAAAGACTTATTTTAATCGACACCACTTTCACCCTTTTTAGTTCTTTCCAGGTTTTATCTTCACCCATTGGCAACCTCTAACGATCAGCTGATCGAAATGCAAGTCTGGCAACCCCCAACGATCAGCTGATCCGCACGCAAGTCTGCACGGCTGCGCGGCACGGCTGCGAATATAACAGATGCACCGGCAACTTCACGCTTTTCCGCTTGTGGCCACGATCACCCTTTTCGAAAGCTTTCTTGTGAGTAGGCGCGTATGATATTATTAATCTGGAAGCATCGAGCGCTATACTGTGAAGAAGTGAACTTTAGTTGAGCTTTTATTAACGGTTTTAACTTTTTAGGCGAATTTTACCTTTTTCAAAGTCAAAGGTAACTTGCGGTGGCTTGGTACGCTACCGCCGTCCGCCGTCCGCACCGACCACTGGCCACCACAGAAAAAGTGTCTTGTTTTCTTTTGAAAGTCCTCAATTAGAGGCTTTATGTAAGCCCGCCAGAGGATGAACGAAGCTCGGCTAAGAATTGAGGAGGCATGAAAGAGGCACATGCCTAATAACAAAGCCGGCAAGAGGCGTTTAAGCAAACGCATACCCCTAATCCCCCCTACATAGGCATTACCAACACTAGCGATTTGGTATCGAATGGAAGGTTCAAAACCAGTTGCAGCTATTGCGGACAGAAAAAATTCTTCGAACACATTTTGATAATTTAGTTAACAGTTCCGCCTCAGATATTTTCTTTCACAACACAGAAAGCATTCTTCATTGCCACATTGAAGATGTAAATGCAGATAAACAAATGCTACGGTCATCCCAAAAACGATATAATACTAAGACTAGAAATTAGGTACCCCTCTTTTTTTACAGTTAGTAAACGCGCTCCGTGCAATAGCACCTATTTCCCCTTCATATTTCTCCCAACTAAAGTAAAATTAAATGCTTTTACTGTGAAGGATGCGTATCCGATGCCAAGTTTTGATGGACTTATAAGTAGACTTCCTCCAGTGCATTGCATTTCCAAACTCACGCTTAAAAATTTTTACGGTTCCAATTCAAACGGATTCAGTTAGGCCTTACGAATGCTTCACAAAGTATGTGCCGATTAGTAGTAGTAACCAAGTAATTCCATATCAGTTAAAATCTCATGTCTTTGTATACCTTGATGATCTTTTAGTGATGTCTTCAAGTTTCGACGAACACTTGAAGCATTAAATCAACTGCAATTTTTTCGCTTACCAAATTGTTGCGCGGAAAATCATTCGAATGGAATGACCAAGCTCAAGCAGCGTTCGTAGAATACATCCGAATTATGAAAAACCTTTTATGCTACAATGTGATGCCTATGTGTATGGAGTAGGAGCGGTACGACCAATAGCATTCATGTCAAACAAGTTAAACAAGTCTCAGCGTAACTATGTTACCGAATTGGAATGTTTAGCAGTTGTCTTAGCGATTAAAAAGTTTCGCATGTGCATCGAAGGTCAATCTTTCAAAGTCGTTACCGACCATGCAAGTCTTTGTTGGTTAATGAACCAAGCAGATCTGAGTGGCAGATTACCGCGATGGGCAATTAAATTGCAAGGGTTTTCCTTCGATATTGAGTATCGAAAAGGTAGTGACTCACTTTCAAGGTGTTACGAAGACGTGGACGATATTGCACCCTCGAGATAGATAATTTTCCGGAAATAGATTTAGATTCAAGTTGAGAGACAACTATCAGGAAGTTAATCCCCCTGATGTTAAAGTTATAGATAAGTTTATTTATAGGCGTAGTATTATGTATGAAAAGAGTAACGATAATGGTTGGAAACTATATGTTCCAGAACTACTGCGTGAACAAGTGTTATGTTCAACACACGATCAGCCTTCGTCTAGTCATTGTGGCATAGCCAAATGCTTAGAAAGAATTCGGCGAAGATTCTTTTCGCCGAAAATGATGGTGGATGTACGTAGCTATAAAGGCGATTGGAACATATGCAAGACGACCAAATACCTGTGCTTTAAAGCCGCCCATAGGTTGTCAAGTGTCTAGCGAGAGACCCTTTAAAAGACTATATATTGATTTTATCGGACCTTTTTCACGTACGAAACAAGTAAGAAGGCTCTAGTCGAGATATCCCGACTAGACGATACCCTGATCCCTATACTTTATGCGTACAGTCAGTGCTTGCAAGTATGTGTGTGTGTCTACGCGCATACTGTATACTGCATACACAACTTCAATGTCCCATATCTCCGTTGTTTCTTAACCGATTTTAGTAAATATTTCACAGATTTTCATTATTATGTTTTATAATGGCATCTCAAAGTTTTCCGAATTCAAGATTTTGTTGTTATCGATCCCATGTGTATATCGGAAACGGGAAAAGTTATCGAAAATCGGAAACAAACTTGTACTGCCTAGGAATTAGGCGAGCTTTAGTTCAAAATCTGGAGTCTCTAGCTCTTATAGTCTCTGAGATCGGTTGTCTCATACATACGGACGGACGGACAGACGGACATGGCTATATCGACTCTGCTGTTGATGCTGATCAAGAATATATATACTTTATGGGGTCGGAGATGTTTCCTTCTGCCTGTTACATACTTTTGCACTAAAGCATTATACCCTTTTTCCCATTTTTAAGGGGATCAGGGAATATTGGCATTTTCTTCGTATAGACCACTTTTAAAAATTCACATCCCTCAAAGCAGTAAAGAAATTTAATTCAAGTGATAATTGATAACTTGAGAAAGAGCTTTTTATATAAGTTATTGCGAAACCTAAATGCACTTAGTGATGGTACGCAACAGCTGAATCGAACCGATGAGTTTCATCATTTCCGCTCAAACATAGAAAAGAATCTATACGAAAAAATAGAATACTTATGATTTACGTTGTCGACCTCGACCCTTTGAAGTAGGCCAAGAAGTCATTAAGCGTAATTTTCCTTTTAGTAATGCGGCCGTTACTTGCAGTGCAAAATTAGCTCCGGTCTGAACTAAAACGCGCATTAAAGCCAAGCTTGGACACTCGATTCATTTAATCGAAGACCTAAATGGAAAAGAGTTGGGAAGATTTCATGCCAAAGACTTATTTTAATCGACACCACTTTCACCCTTTTTAGTTCTTTCCAGGTTTTATCTTCACCCATTGGCAACCTCTAACGATCAGCTGATCGAAATGCAAGTCTGGCAACCCCCAACGATCAGCTGATCCGCACGCAAGTCTGCACGGCTGCGCGGCACGGCTGCGAATATAACAGATGCACCGGCAACTTCACGCTTTTCCGCTTGTGGCCACGATCACCCTTTTCGAAAGCTTTCTTGTGAGTAGGCGCGTATGATATTATTAATCTGGAAGCATCGAGCGCTATACTGTGAAGAAGTGAACTTTAGTTGAGCTTTTATTAACGGTTTTAACTTTTTAGGCGAATTTTACCTTTTTCAAAGTCAAAGGTAACTTGCGGTGGCTTGGTACGCTACCGCCGTCCGCCGTCCGCACCGACCACTGGCCACCACAGAAAAAGTGTCTTGTTTTCTTTTGAAAGTCCTCAATTAGAGGCTTTATGTAAGCCCGCCAGAGGATGAACGAAGCTCGGCTAAGAATTGAGGAGGCATGAAAGAGGCACATGCCTAATAACAAAGCCGGCAAGAGGCGTTTAAGCAAACGCATACCCCTAATCCCCCCTACATAGGCATTACCAACACTAGCGATTTGGTATCGAATGGAAGGTTCAAAACCAGTTGCAGCTATTGCGGACAGAAAAAATTCTTCGAACACATTTTGATAATTTAGTTAACAGTTCCGCCTCAGATATTTTCTTTCACAACACAGAAAGCATTCTTCATTGCCACATTGAAGATGTAAATGCAGATAAACAAATGCTACGGTCATCCCAAAAACGATATAATACTAAGACTAGAAATTAGGTACCCCTCTTTTTTTACAGTTAGTAAACGCGCTCCGTGCAATAGCACCTATTTCCCCTTCATATTTCTCCCAACTAAAGTAAAATTAAATGCTTTTACTGTGAAGGATGCGTATCCGATGCCAAGTTTTGATGGACTTATAAGTAGACTTCCTCCAGTGCATTGCATATCCAAACTCACGCTTAAAAATTTTTACGGTTCCAATTCAAACGGATTCAGTTAGGCCTTACGAATGCTTCACAAAGTATGTGCCGATTAGTAGTAGTAACCAAGTAATTCCATATCAGTTAAAATCTCATGTCTTTGTATACCTTGATGATCTTTTAGTGATGTCTTCAAGTTTCGACGAACACTTGAAGCATTAAATCAACTGCAATTTTTTCGCTTACCAAATTGTTGCGCGGAAAATCATTCGAATGGAATGACCAAGCTCAAGCAGCGTTCGTAGAATACATCCGAATTATGAAAAACCTTTTATGCTACAATGTGATGCCTATGTGTATGGAGTAGGAGCGGTACGACCAATAGCATTCATGTCAAACAAGTTAAACAAGTCTCAGCGTAACTATACTGTTACCGAATTGGAATGTTTAGCAGTTGTCTTAGCGATTAAAAAGTTTCGCATGTGCATCGAAGGTCAATCTTTCAAAGTCGTTACCGACCATGCAAGTCTTCGTTGGTTAATGAACCAAGCAGATCTGAGTGGCAGATTACCGCGATGGGCAATTAAATTGCAAGGGTTTTCCTTCGATATTGAGTATCGAAAAGGTAGTGACTCACTTTCAAGGTGTTACGAAGACGTGGACGATATTGCACCCTCGAGATAGATAATTTTCCGGAAATAGATTTAGATTCAAGTTGAGAGACAACTATCAGGAAGTGAATCCCCCTGATGTTAAAGTTATAGATAAGTTTATTTATAGGCGTAGTATTATGTATGAAAAGAGTAACGATAATGGTTGGAAACTATATGTTCCAGAACTACTGCGTGAACAAGTGTTATGTTCAACACACGATCAGCCTTCGTCTAGTCATTGTGGCATAGCCAAATGCTTAGAAAGAATTCGGCGAAGATTCTTTTCGCCGAAAATGATGGTGGATGTACGTAGCTATAAAGGCGATTGGAACATATGCAAGACGACCAAATACCTGTGCTTTAAAGCCGCCCATAGGTTGTCAAGTGTCTAGCGAGAGACCCTTTAAAAGACTATATATTGATTTTATCGGACCTTTTTCACGTACGAAACAAGTAAGAAGGCTCTAGTCGAGATATCCCGACTAGACGATACCCTGATCCCTATACTTTATGCGTACAGTCAGTGCTTGCAAGTATGTGTGTGTGTCTACGCGCATACTGTATACTGCATACACAACTTCAATGTCCCATATCTCCGTTGTTTCTTAACCGATTTTAGTAAATATTTCACAGATTTTCATTATTATGTTTTATAATGGCATCTCAAAGTTTTCCAAATTCAAGATTTTGTTGTTATCGATCCCATGTGTATATCGGAAACGGGAAAAGTTATCGAAAATCGGAAACAAACTTGTACTGCCTAGGAATTAGGCGAGCTTTAGTTCAAAATCTGGAGTCTCTAGCTCTTATAGTCTCTGAGATCGGTTGTCTCATACATACGGACGGACGGACAGACGGACATGGCTATATCGACTCTGCTGTTGATGCTGATCAAGAATATATATATTTTATGGGGTCGGAGATGTTTCCTTCTGCCTGTTACATACTTTTGCACTAAACCATTATACCCTTTTTCCCATTTTTAAGGGGATCAGGGAATATTGGCATTTTCTTCGTACTAGACCACTTTTAAAAATTCACATCCCTCAAAGCAGTAAAGAAATTTAATTC
>JAWNNW010001028.1:0-40004 GCA_035044465.1 Scaptomyza tumidula
CTCGCGATTTTGTGATAACCGGTCTGAGACTTTCTCTCAGCGGAATCCTTTTTATAACCTGATCCCATTAAAAATGGGAAAAAAGGGTATAATGGTTTTGTGAAAATGTATGTAACAGGCAGAAGGAAGCATCTCCGACCCCATAAAGTATATATATTCTTGATCAGCATCAACAGCCGAGTATAGCCGAAATAGCCATGTCCGTCTGTCCGTCCGTCTGTCCGTCCGTCTGTCTGTCCGTATGTATGAACGCGTCGATCTCAGAGACTATACGAGCTAGAGACTCCAGATTTGAAACTTAAGCTCGCCTAATTCCTAGGCAGTACAGGTTTTTTTTTAGATTTTCGATAACTCTTCCCTTTTCCGATATACATACACATGGGATCGATAACAACAAAATCTTGAATTTGGAAAACTTTGAGATGCCATTTGAATTATAAAACAAAACAATGCAAATCTGTAAAAATTTTGTTAAAATCGGTTAAGAAACACCGGAGATATTGGACATTGAAGTTGTGTATACAGTATGCAGTAAGTGCGGACACACACTTACACATACTTGCAAGAATAAACTGTACGCATTAAGTATAGGGATCAGGGTATCGTCGAGTCGGGATTTCTCGACTAGAGCATTCTTACTTGTTGTAATTAGATATCAGCCTTATATTCTGATTGCTAATATCTTCCTGGACTTCAAGTGACTCATCGAAAGTTACTTTTTCTGATGCCATTTTGACTGATTTTTGTCGCTTGTTGGACTTGTACAGATATGTATTCATGCATATATATTCGCTTGATATACTTTGTTAAAATGCTGTGGTTGTTTATCAAACGAGAGAACACTTGGATCTTGTTGTGTCGCCTAGTTAATAACTTCTGTTAGTCACTCTGACACAAATTTTGAGATTATGTAAGATGGTTTTAGTTAGTTGTGTGTTAGCTGGTTTAAAGTTTCCATTTGACTTTCGCCTTGTTAACAACGTCAACAAAGGATTTTTTTTAGTTATCCTTTTGTCGCCTGGTTGATAACTTCAAATATCCACTCGTCGGGTTCACCAAAATGTTTGTCTATATTTGAAGGGAAGTACACAAACTGACTACTAAAGGGCGTCGTAACTAGCACTTGTAACATCCAACTAGTTGTTGGACTACGGAGAGGGAGTCCTTCGGTGCACACAGTAAGTGCGATGGAAGAAATGAGTGAATAGTATTGAATGCGGTGGTACTAAAGACACTAATTTTATTTTTAACGAAAAAGTCACAATACATATAGGTAAAAATAGCTTAGCTTACATGTTGTGTTGTCAGTTAAATTGGGCTATTGAGTTCTCAGCAATTGCTTGCTAATGCAGAAGACCGCTGCGCAACAACGTATATTGTGTAGTCAGCGATATTCTGTGTAGTCAGCGATATTTTGTCGCTAAGATTTTTGACCTACACTATCGAATACAAGTTTAATTGTGTCAATAAATATATGGTAATGTGTGTGGTTTTGACATAGTTTTAATTGTGTTGATAATTGTGTGTCATTTCTTATAAAATTTGTTTGTGTCCAATAATTAAAATGTGTGTTGACTTACATGCACTTAAACAGTTGGTTATACAAAAAATTAACAAAGCAGGCGAAAGCTTGACTTGTTCTGATACGACAAAATGTTGTTTAGTACTTAAATGTTTCCACACAATAAAATAATAGAACTGCTTCAAATATTTTCCATTATTTATCTTGACAATTCAATAGCTAAAAAACAACTTTTGCAATGGCGGATAATGAAGAAAAGAACGAGACTAATGAGGTATGTTGAGTTGCATTTTAAAATATTATTCTGTACGTAACACTCATACTTTAGTCTGACACGCGTCCCGAATTTTTTTGGAACTATATTAACAAGTCATTGCGTCTAAAATTGGAGAAATGGACTAAGCTTATAACAACAAATGAATACAAGGTAAGTGGGTAGTAGCAGTATAATCCAACGAATCTATTTAACTATTGTTCAGTAAACGGCAATTGCCAGCTTGACGAGCGTCCTCACTTTAAAGGTTATCCGTAAAAATCGCTGTTAATCAATAGTCTGGATTCTTACCCTAATTCTCATAACTTGAAGTCTATCTGTATCATTCGTTCTTCTTTGGAAGTATTATTTTTTTCCATGGACATCTATCTGGGTGGGTTGAAGATAGTTATAAAAGAAATTTTTAAACTCTTTCTGCAGCAGACTGAGTGTGCTCAACGAGAATAGGCAACTACTGGCTACAAAAAAAGCTTCTAGAAGTAAATCAAAAAATGTGATTTGCCGATGGCGAAATAATTTTTATAATAATTCGACGTTTATTTCATTTTTAAATAATTTTTGTTGTTATAAAATCATCATTATGTATGCAAGTGAGTGCGCCCAACGATAATAGGCAAAACGCAATAAGGCAAACCACAACAACATTTGATGGTAGTCGTTGCTAGGAAGCACAAGCTGCACAATGTCGTAATACTCTTTATTCAATCAAGTTCAATGAAAATTAAATGTAACTTAGGCATACTATTTTTACCAAAGGGTCAATGAAGATGTGAACACTGTAAGAATAAGATGCATAGGAGCCAGTTTAGCGTCAGAAAATCTAAGTGAATGCCCAGAGTTTACACAATCTGAGTCATATGTTAAAACTGCTGATGGTCGATCCTACATGGTTTTTTGAGTTTTACTTTTGAACTTGCGGGTAAAATATTTCATTCCATACTGCTCAGAGGATATCTATCCCTTAACTTTTTTGCGAAGACAACAGGTTGAAGTAGTTATAAAACTATTTTCCAACTTTGATGCTGGCTTGGGTCGCACGAATTGAATTGAGCATCTTGTTGACATCGGAGATGCAATGCCAGTAAAACATTGATTTTATCCTATCAGTCCCGCGGTCGAATGCACTTTTTGAATCTTCCATTAGTGCTTGGAGATAAGTTCTCAAGCCCAATAAAACAAGACTCTGTCTTAATGTTTAAAAACTAAAGGATGCTAAAGAAAAATGTGCATATTCGTTACCCAGCATCGATGGAATTTTAGCTCGTTTGCCCAAGGCAAATTCAATCTCGAAGCTCGAGGAGTCAAAGCCTTTGA
The DNA here is from genome assembly GCA_035044465.1 of Scaptomyza tumidula. NCBI lineage: Eukaryota > Metazoa > Arthropoda > Insecta > Diptera > Drosophilidae > Scaptomyza > Scaptomyza tumidula. Next base: position 3,111 of record JAWNNW010001028.1, read on the forward strand.
CAGCTTTAACTGTTCCTGGCAAACCAATTCAGTAATTCAATACCAAAGCAGGGTAACGCCGTTTGGATAGCGTAATGCATAATGCTTCGTTCGACTTTGAATCAAGTTAAGCGTTTCTGATCAGATATGTAGATCGGCTTAGAATATTGAAAAAATTACCTTTTTTTTAATTGGTTTGTTTGACTTTATGGAAGATCTGCTGGGAAGAAATAGGTACGTGAAAGTCACTCACGCGAAAGACATTAGAATTTATTGTCGGCTGCGAAAAAATGCACAGATAACAGTTTGGAGGCTGCAATGCTCTCTTGTCGCAGCAGTGAGATTGCTTCCAGAAGTTTTGAATCCTGATCACAGTTAACTTAATGCTTTCCAAAAAAGAGGCGTTGGAAATATCTTCTAGCAAAGTTCATGCGTATTAGATAGGTGTCTTTCTGTTTTGTTTAATTTGTATAATGTTAGGCCACACCGTCAGGTCTCGAGGTTAGTAAAATAAATTTTACTATGTGTTCGCGATTCATAATAATGTGTTGCAAAGCAATTGAAATGAAAAACGCGTTCGATTGCCAATGTTTGTCTGCTTTTGAAGGGAAGTATTCAGTACATAAATTGACTACTAAAGGGCGTCGCAACTAGCACTTGTAACTAGTTGGACTACGGAGAGGGAGTCCTTCGGTGCGCACAGTAAGTGAGATGGAAGAAATGAGTGAATAGTATTGAATGCGGTGGTACTAAAGACACTAACTTTGTTAACGAAAAGTCAATGTATTTATAGGTATAAAATAGCTTAGCTTATATGTTTGTGTTGTAAGTTAAATTGGGTTATTGAGTTCTCGGCAATTGTTTGCATATGCAGAATAGCATATTTAGCAAGTACCGGGTTCGCTGACCACTGCGCAATAACGTATATTGTGCAGTCAGTGATATTCTGTGTAGTCAGCGATATTTTGTCGCTAAGAGTTTTTTGACCTACAGTATCGAATGCAAGTTTAATTGTGTCAATAAATATATGGTAATGTGTATGGTCTTGACATAGTTTTACTTGTGTTGACAATTGTGTGTCATTTCTTATATAATTGGCTAACGGTTTATGATTTAATTGTGTGTTGACTTATATGCATCTAAACAGCCAATAAGCTTCAGTGTTTTGAAAACACAAAAATTTAAAAGCTAATTTGACTTATCCTCAAGACGTACCCAAATCGCAATGGGTTTGTTAACGCAGATCTGTAGATCTACTCCAGTATTGGATCGAATCTGTAAGGGTTCGATGGGAATCGACCTAAATCAACTTTAATAACTATTAATTTAATTATTATTATTATAATTTAAATTTGAATTCAAACCTTAACGACGATTTGACCGACAAAGGCCTGGCAAATTTAACCTTTTTCAAAGTCAACTGCAACTTGCGGTGGCTTGGTACGCGTGCGTTAAGCCACCCCAAGGCTTCCGACCCCGCCGTCCGCACCGACCTCGGCCCACTACAGAAAAAGTGTCTCTTTTACTTTTGTAAGTCCTCAATTAAAGGCTTAATGTAAGCTCGCCAGAGGATGAACAAAGCTCGGCTAAGAATTAAGGAGGCATGAAAGAGGCAAATGCCTAATAACTAAGCCGGCAAGAGGCGATAAAGCAAACGCAAACCCCCAATCCCCCTACACAGGCATTACCAACCCTGCGTTCAGCGATACGAAGCGATGCTCATAGCGATTTGGTATCGAATGGAATAAGTTTTTGAATATTTTGAAGTTATTTAATAGTGAATAGTTGTTCTTATTATTATACCCTGATCCCATTAAAAATGGGAAAAAGGTTTATAATGGTTTAGTGCAAAAGTATGTAACTGGCAGAAGGAAGTATCTCCGACCCCATAAAGTATATATATTCTTGATCAGCATCAACAGCCGAGTCAATATAGCCATGTCCGTCTGTCCGTATGTATGAGCCAACCGATCTCAGAGACTATAAGAGCTAGAGACTCTAGATTTGGAACTTAAGCTCGCCTAATCGATTTTCGATAACTCTTCCCGTTTTCGATATACACATGGGATCGATAACAACAAAATCTTGAATTTGGAAAACTTTGAGATGCAATTTGAATTACAAAACAAAATAATGACATTCTGTGAAATTGAAGTTGTGTATGCAGTATGCAGTATGCGCGTGCCGCACACACATATACTTGCAAGCACTGACCGTACGCGTTAAGTATAGGGATCAGGGTATCGTCTAGTCGGGATTTCTTGACTAGAGCCTTCTTACTTGTTTTTCTCTCAGTATTCCCTGCGCGTATTAAGCCACACAACTACACAATTACTCTGCCTTTGAAGCATGGCGTCTACTATGTTGTCAGGAGTGATCACTGTCCCTGTTTCCTGGTTAAGCGTCAGGCGTTGCCCTTCCCAATTTCGACAACCAACGAACGTATGCTCCATGTCGTCGCTTCATCCGCGGCAATACAGACAGCCGGGCGATGTTACCTTTCCCATTCGATGAAGGTAGTGGCGGAAATAACCGTGTCCCGACAAATGTTGTGTAATGTAGTAACCCACCTTGCCATGTCTTCTCTTGACCCACGGCTCCACGTCTGTGATAAAGCTCCGATTCCGTCCGGTAAGCTGAAGCTACTCTCAAGGCGTTGAACTTGTGCGAGCCTCTTCCGGAACATGTCTTTCTCCAGGGAATTGGCCCAAACCTCATCACCATAGAGCAACACCGACTGGACCGCACTAATCAGAAGTCGGCGTCTGCTAGATGTCGGGCCCCCGACATTGGCCACTAGCCGGCTGAGCGCGGTCACACCAGCTGCAGCTTTGTCAGCCGCCTGCTTTATTTGTAGGAAGAAGCTCAGCTTGGTGTCCATCACCATGCCGAGGTATTTGACCGCATCAATGGGATGATCGTTGGTATCCTTTTTTGTGGACTACCACTTATGTCTTATGCAACGCCAGTGATAGCCCATGTTCCGCCATCCAGCTACTGACAGCCCTTGAGCCCACTTGAGCTTGCTAGTGGCAGGTCTTGCGCTGCTATCAGCGCAGCAACGTCATCCGCATACCCGACCAGGCACGTCTCATCTGGCATTTCCAGTCTTAGGAGGCATTCGTAGGTAGCATTCCAGAGATCCGGTACTAGTATGGATCCGTGCGCCGCCCCTGCCGTGATCACCTTCCCGCGGATGCTCTCTCTGGTCTCATAAAGTAATCCGCGCTGCACCAGGTAGTCGTCGATTATTCGGAGCAGATTAGTCAGGATCATGAAACTGTGCTCCAGAGATGCCATCATATCTGTCCATCTCGCAGTTGTTATTATTATACCCTGATCCCATTAGAAATGGGAAAAAGGGTATAATGGTTTAGTGCAAAAGTATGTAACAGGCAAAAAGAAGCATCTCCGACCCCATAAAGTATATATATTCTTGATCAGCAGGCGAGTCGATATAGCCATGGCCGTCTGTCCGTATGTATGAGCCAACCGATGTCAGAGACTATAAGAGCTAGAGACTCTAGATTTGGAACTTAAGCTCGCCTAATCCCTAGGCAGTACAATTTTGTTTTCGATTTTCGATAACTCTTCCCGTTTTCGATATACACATGGGATCGATAACAACAAAATCTTGAATTTGGAAAACTTTGAGATGCAATTTGAATTACAAAACAAAATAATGACATTCTGTGAAATTGAAGTTGTGTATGCAGTATGCAGTATGCGCGTGCCGCACACACAAGCACTGACCGTACGCGTTAAGTATAGGGATCAGGGTATCGTCTAGTCGGGATTTCTTGACTAGAGCCTTCTTACTTGTTTTTCTCTCAGTATTCCCTGCGCGTATTAAGCCACACAACTACACAATTACTCTGCCTTTGAAGCATGGCGTCTACTATGTTGTCAGGAGTGATCACTGTCCCTGTTTCCTGGTTAAGCGTCAGGCGTTGCCCTTCCCAATTTCGACAACCAACGAACGTATGCTCCATGTCGTCGCTTCATCCGCGGCAATACAGACAGTCGGGCGATGTTACCTTTCCCATTCGATGAAGGTAGTGGAGGAAATAACCGTGTCCCGACAAATGTTGTGTAATGTAGTAACCCACCTTGCCATGTCTTCTCTTGACCCACGGCTCCACGTCTGTGATAAAGCTCCGATTCCGTCCGGTAAGCTGAAGCTACTCTCAAGGCGTTGAACTTGTGCGAGCCTCTTCCGGAACATGTCTTTCTCCAGGGAATTGGCCCAAACCTCATCACCATAGAGCAACACCGACTGGACCGCACTAATCAGAAGTCGGCGTCTGCTAGATGTCGGGCCCCCGACATTGGCCACTAGCCGGCTGAGCGCGGTCACACCAGCTGCAGCTTTGTCAGCCGCCTGCTTTATTTGTAGGAAGAAGCTTAGCTTGGTGTCCATCACCAGGCCGAGGTATTTGACCGCATCAATGGGATGATCGTTGGTATCCTTTTTTGTGGACTACCACTTATGTCTTATGCAACGCCAGTGATAGCCCATGTTCCGCCATCCAGCTACTGACAGCCCTTGAGCCCACTTGAGCTTGCTAGTGGCAGGTCTTGCGCTGCTATCAGCGCAGCAACGTCATCCGCATACCCGACCAGGCACGTCTCATCTGGCATTTCCAGTCTTAGGAGGCATTCGTAGGTGGCATTCCAGAGATCCGGTACTAGTATGGATCCGTGCGCCGCCCCTGCCGTGATCACCTTCCCGCGGACGCTCTCTCTGGTCTCATAAAGTAATCCGCGCTGCACCAGGTAGTCGTCGATTATTCGGAGCATATTAGTCAGGATCATGAAACTGTGCTCCAGAGATGCCATCATATCTGTCCATCTCGCAGTTGTTATTATTATACCCTGATCCCATTAGAAATGGGAAAAAGGGTATAATGGTTTAGTGCAAAAGTATGTAACAGGCAAAAGGAAGCATCTCCGACCCCATAAAGTATATATATTCTTGATCAGCATCAGCAGGCGAGTCGATATAGCCATGGCCGTCTGTCCGTATGTATGAGCCAACCGATGTCAGAGACTATAAGAGCTAGAGACTCTAGATTTAAAACTTAAGCTCGCCTAATCCCTAGGCAGTACAATTTTGTTTTCGATTTTCGATAACTCTTCCCGTTTTCGATATACACATGGGATCGATAACAACAAAATCTTGAATTTGGAAAACTTTGAGATGCAATTTGAATTACAAAACAAAATAATGACATTCTGTGAAATTGAAGTTGTGTATGCAGTATGCAGTATGCGCGTGCCGCACACACATATACTTGCAAGCACTGACCGTACGCGTTAAGTATAGGGATCAGGGTATCGTCTAGTCGGGATTTCTTGACTAGAGCCTTCTTACTTGTTTTTCTCTCAGTATTCCCTGCGCGTATTAAGCCACACAACTACACAATTACTCTCCCTTTGAAGCATGGCGTCTACTATGTTGTCAGGAGTGATCACTGTCCCTGTTTCCTGGTTAAGCGTCAGGCGTTGCCCTTCCCAATTTCGACAACCAACGAACGTATGCTCCATGTCGTCGCTTCATCCGCGGCAATACAGACAGTCGGGCGATGTTACCTTTCCCATTCGATGAAGGTAGTGGAGGAAATAACCGTGTCCCGACAAATGTTGTGTAATGTAGTAACCCACCTTGCCATGTCTTCTCTTGACCCACGGCTCCACGTCTGTGATAAAGCTCCGATTCCGTCCGGTAAGCTGAAGCTACTCTCAAGGCGTTGAACTTGTGCGAGCCTCTTCCGGAACATGTCTTTCTCCAGGGAATTGGCCCAAACCTCATCACCATAGAGCAACACCGACTGGACCGCACTAATCAGAAGTCGGCGTCTGCTAGATGTCGGGCCCCCGACATTGGCCACTAGCCGGCTGAGCGCGGTCACACCAGCTGCAGCTTTGTCAGCCGCCTGCTTTATTTGTAGGAAGAAGCTTAGCTTGGTGTCCATCACCAGGCCGAGGTATTTGACCGCATCAATGGGATGATCGTTGGTATCCTTTTTTGTGGACTACCACTTATGTCTTATGCAACGCCAGTGATAGCCCATGTTCCGCCATCCAGCTACTGACAGCCCTTGAGCCCACTTGAGCTTGCTAGTGGCAGGTCTTGCGCTGCTATCAGCGCAGCAACGTCATCCGCATACCCGACCAGGCACGTCTCATCTGGCATTTCCAGTCTTAGGAGGCATTCGTAGGTGGCATTCCAGAGATCCGGTACTAGTATGGATCCGTGCGCCGCCCCTGCCGTGATCACCTTCCCGCGGACGCTCTCTCTGGTCTCATAAAGTAATCCGCGCTGCACCAGGTAGTCGTCGATTATTCGGAGCATATTAGTCAGGATCATGAAACTGTGCTCCAGAGATGCCATCATATCTGTCCATCTCGCAGTTGTTATTATTATACCCTGATCCCATTAGAAATGGGAAAAAGGGTATAATGGTTTAGTGCAAAAGTATGTAACAGGCAAAAGGAAGCATCTCCGACCCCATAAAGTATATATATTCTTGATCAGCATCAGCAGGCGAGTCGATATAGCCATGGCCGTCTGTCCGTATGTATGAGCCAACCGATGTCAGAGACTATAAGAGCTAGAGACTCTAGATTTAAAACTTAAGCTCGCCTAATCCCTAGGCAGTACAATTTTGTTTTCGATTTTCGATAACTCTTCCCGTTTTCGATATACACATGGGATCGATAACAACAAAATCTTGAATTTGGAAAACTTTGAGATGCAATTTGAATTACAAAACAAAATAATGACATTCTGTGAAATTGAAGTTGTGTATGCAGTATGCAGTATGCGCGTGCCGCACACACATATACTTGCAAGCACTGACCGTACGCGTTAAGTATAGGGATCAGGGTATCGTCTAGTCGGGATTTCTTGACTAGAGCCTTCTTACTTGTTTTTCTCTCAGTATTCCCTGCGCGTATTAAGCCACACAACTACACAATTACTCTCCCTTTGAAGCATGGCGTCTACTATGTTGTCAGGAGTGATCACTGTCCCTGTTTCCTGGTTAAGCGTCAGGCGTTGCTCTTCCCAATTTCGACAACCAAGGAACGTATGCTCCATGTCGTCGCTTCATCCGCGGCAATACAGACAGTCGGGCGATGTTACCTTTCCCATTCGATGAAGGTAGTGGCGGAAATAACCGTGTCCTGACAAATGTTGTGTAATGTAGTAACCCACCTTGCCATGTCTTCTCTTGACCCACGGCTCCACGTCTGTGATGAGGCTCCGATTCCGTCCGGTAAGCTGAAGCTACTCTCAAGGCGTTGAACTTGTGCGAGCCTCTTCCGGAACATGTCTTTCTCCAGGGAATTGCCCAAACCTCATCACCATAGAGCAACACCGACTGGACCGCACTAATCAGAAGTCGGCGTCTGCTAGATGTCGGGCCCCCGACATTGGCCACTAGCCGGCTGAGCGCGGTCACACCAGCTGCAGCTTTGTCAGCCGCCTGCTTTATTTGTAGGAAGAAGCTCAGCTTGGTGTCTATCATCATGCCGAGGTATTTGACCGCATCAATGGGATCGTTGGTATCCTTTTTTGTGGACTACCACTTATGTCTTATGCAACGCCAGTGATAGCCCATGTTCCGCCATCCAGCTACTGAGCTGTGCTAGTGGCAGGTCTTGCGCTGCTATCAGCGCAGCAACGTCATCCGCATACCCGACCAGGCACGTCTCATCTGGCATTTCCAGTCTTAGGAGGCATTCGTAGGTAGCATTCCAGAAATCCGGTACTAGTATGGATCCGTGCGCCGCCCCTGCCGTGATCACCTTCCCGCGGACGCTCTCTCTGGTCTCATAAAGTAATCCGCGCTGCACCAGGTAGTCGTCGATTATTCGGAGCAGATAAGTCGGGACCCTGAAACTGTGCTCCAGAGATGCCATCATATCTGTCCATCTCGCCGAGTTATAGGCCTTTTTTACGTACACGCGACGCGTGGACCGCTTATCTCTTTCCACTGCTGCAACTACATCAAGGACACCGTCTCTGGTAGACCGGCCTGCTCTAAGTCCGCACTGCCTCTGTGAGAGTCCCCAGGCGTTGCGGATTGCTGCAGTTAACCTGAATTTGATCAGTTTCTTCATTACCTTTCCCGCTGTATCCAGCATACTCAACGGGCGGTAGGACGATGGAGACTCAACAACACGAGAAGAAAACTCCCTCAGCTAGGCAATAAAAGAAGCCTCACAGGCCGCTTTGATGATTTTCATGGTGGAGGTAGCCAGTGTTTCTGCAGCTACTTCTCTATTCTGGCCAGCCTTCTCAATCCTTTCCGCACCCCTCTCAAAAGACTCGGTCCTCAGTCGCGCTATGTTCCATTTTACGAATGATCTGGGAGTCGCCATCTGTTGGGTACCATTTTGAACATCAAACACGATGTATTGGTGGTCATTACCGGTGTAGTCCTCAATTACTTGCCATTCCCGAATGAACGGCCAGAGGTTCTCCGAGGCGAATGAGACATCGGGAATTGTTTTCCCATATCCCGGTCGCCGAAAGGTAATCGCGTTTGCCTCGTTCAAAAGCAGAAGGCCAGCTCTCGTCACCATCTCCATAACGAGCTTACCCCGGGCGTCGGGGTAGGGCATACCCCATTCCACCGCCCTCGCGTTAAAGTTACCGGCTGCCACTTTGTATCCCGGGGCCGCCATCACCACGTCTTCCAGGCCCTCCAACTGTCCTCTATAGCTTTGGATCGGCTGATTCGGAGCAACTGAAAAAAGTCGTCGTCCCACACCTCACCCAGACAAACCCGTTTCCTCGACCGGGAGCGGCAACATGGGTCTTTTCAGATGGCTGCAGTACCGGGTAGGTACCAGGAGGAAGGATCCCTACTCCGGTACTGCTCGCTTAGCAGTAAAAGGTCGACTCTCCTCTCCACTGCTAACTGTTGGAGCAAATCCTTGGCAGTTCGGCTCCTATTCGTGTTTGCCTGAAGAACACATCTGTCCTGCAGGCCCGGCCGAGAAGGCGTCCTCCATAGTTGCAAGACCAAAATTAATATCATTTGATACAGTTTTTTGTCTATTTGCTGCCGCCTTCATCTTGGTTATAGACTCTAGGCACCGTGCTATGTGGCAATTTGCGAACTCACAGAGGGAGCCTGCTCCCCGTTTCCCACACCTTTTCTGTCGCCATCCCCGTCCTCGGTGATAGCTGGTCGCTCAATCGGGCTGGTCCAATCCCAGGATTCGTTGAAGGTCCGGTTGCGGAAATGTCCACCAGCAACTCCTCGCCTCCACCGGCAGAGTCCGATCCACCGCTCCTCACAGGTTCTAGGACACTGCGTGGAATTCCTTCCGTTTCGCAGGCGACTAGGATCGGTCTGGTGCCCATTCTTGCAGCTAAACCATCCCCGTTCTTGGTATCACCGGTACTCGATGCTGTGGTGCCCCGAATCGGCCTCACTCCCTCTGCACTTGTCTCCTTAGAAGCACCGTAGGCCAAGTGGTCCACCTCTGATGCTTTGTGGTCGCTTGATCTCGACGCCCCGGGGCCCGCTTGCAAACCCCTGACGCCCGCCGGTACTGGGGTTCCGACCCACGTAACTTTTTTTCTTCTCTCGAAACACATTGTTGGTTTGTTTTCGGTGTTCCATCCCCTAGGTGAGCTCTTAGCGACAAGGTAGCACGTCTGGCTTGGCGTGCTCCGAGTCGAGCCCCCACACCATGACAAGGTGGCAGCCATCGGGAAAGAAAGGTAAAAATAGCTTAGTTTACATGTTTGTGTTGTCAGTGAAATTGGGCTATTGAGTTCCTAGCAATTGCTTGCTAATGCAGAAGACCGCTGCGCAACAACGTATATTGTGCAGTCAGCGATATTCTGTGTAGTCAGCGATATTTAAGATTTTTGACCTACACTATCGAATACAAGTTTAATTGTGTCAATAAATATATGGTAATGTGTGTGGTTTTGACATAGTTTTAATTGTGTTGATAATTGTGTGTCATTTCTTATAAAATTTGTTTGTGTCCAATAATTAAAATGTGTGTTGACTTACATGCACTTAAACAGTTGGTTATACAAAAAATTAACAAAGCAGGCGAAAGCTTGACTTGTTCTGATACGACAAAATGTTGTTTAGTACTTAAATGTTTCCACACAATAAAATAATAGAACTGCTTCAAATATTTTCCATTATTTATCTTGACAATTCAATAGCTAAAAAACAACTTTTGCAATGGCGGATAATGAAGAAAAGAACGAGACTAATGAGGTATGTTGAGTTGCATTTTAAAATATTATTCTGTACGTAACACTCATACTTTAGTCAGACACGCGTCCCGAATTTTTTTGGAACTATATTAACAAGTCATTGCGTCTAAAATTGGAGAAATGGACTAAGCTTATAACAACAAATGAATACAAGGTAAGTGGGTAGTAGCAGTATAATCCAACGAATCTATTTCACTATTGTTCAGTAAACGGCAATTGCCAGCTTGACGAGCGTCCTCACTTTAAAGGTTATCCGTAAAAATCGCTGTTAATCAATAGTCTGGATTCTTACCCTAATTCTCATAACTTGAAGTCTATCTGTATCATTCGTTCTTCTTTGGAAGTATTATTTTTTTCCATGGACATCTATCTGGGTGGGTTGAATATAGTTATAAAAGAAATTTTTAAACTCTTTCTGCAGCAGACTGAGTGTGCTCAACGAGAATAAGCACACACTGGCTACAAGAAAAGCTTCTAGAAGTAAATCAAAAAATGTGATTTGCCGATGGCGAAATAATTTTTATAATAATTCGACGTTTATTTAATTTTTAAATACATTTTGTTGTAATAAAATCATCATTATGTTGTTGATTTACCGACGCTAATACGGCTGCAGGTGGCGTAGGCCCGTCTTTTTGTGTATGCAAGTGAGTGCGCCCAACGATAATAGGCAAAACGCAATAAGGCAAACCACAACAACATTTGATGGTAGTCGTTGCTAGGAAGCACAAGCTGCACAATGTCGTAATACTCTTTATTCAATCAAGTTCAATGAAAATTAAATGTAACTTAGGCATACGATTTTTACCAAAGGGTCAATGAAGATGTGAACACTGTAAGAATAAGATGCATAGGAGCCAGTTTAGCGTCAGAAAATCTAAGTGAATGCCCAGAGTTTACACAACCTGAGTCATATGTTAAAACTGCTGATGGTCGATCCCACATGGTTTTTTGAGTTTTACAGGTTTTACTTAACAACGGCGTTTAGAAGATAATGGAATTGAACGTGGTCCCCTCAGTTCAACAGAAACTGATTCTTGTCATAGATTTCTGAAGAACTTTTGAACTTGCGGGTAAAATATTTCATTCCATACTGCTCAGAGGATATCTATCCCTTAACTTTTTTGCGAAGACAACAGGTTGAAGTAGTTATAAAACTATTTTCCAACTTTGATGCTGGCTTGGGTCGCACGAATTGAATTGAGAATCTTGTTGACATCGGAGATGCAATGCCAGTAAAACATTGATTTTATCCTATCAGTCCCGCGGTCGAATGCACTTTTTGAATCTTCCATTAGTGCTTGGAGATAAGTTCTCAAGCCCAATAAAACAAGGCTCTGTCTTAATGTTTAAAAACTAAACGATGCTAAGGAAAAATGTGCATATTCGTTTCCAAGCATCGATGGAATTTTAGCTCGTTTGCCCAAGGCAAATTCAATCTCGAAGCTCGAGGAGCCAAAGCCTTTGACAGCTTTAACTGTTCCTGGCAAACCAATTCAGTAATTCAATACCAAAGCAGGGTAACGCCGTTTGGATAGCGTAATGCATAATGCTTCGTTCGACTTTGAATCAAGTTAAGCGTTTCTGATCAGATATGTAGATCGGCTTAGAATATTGAAAAAATTACCTTTTTTTTAATTGGTTTGTTTGACTTTATGGAAGATCTGCTGGGAAGAAATAGGTACGTGAAAGTCACTCACGCGAAAGACATTAGAATTTATTGTCGGCTGCGAAAAAATGCACAGATAACAGTTTGGAGGCTGCAATGCTCTCTTGTCGCAGCAGTGAGATTGCTTCCAGAAGTTTTGAATCCTGATCACAGTTAACTTAATGCTTTCCAAAAAAGAGGCGTTGGAAATATCTTCTAGCAAAGTTCATGCGTATTAGATAGGTGTCTTTCTGTTTTGTTTAATTTGTATAATGTTAGGCCACACCGTCAGGTCTCGAGGTTAGTAAAATAAATTTTACTATGTGTTCGCGATTCATAATAATGTGTTGCAAAGCAATTGAAATGAAAAACGCGTTCGATTGCCAATGTTTGTCTGCTTTTGAAGGGAAGTATTCAGTACATAAATTGACTACTAAAGGGCGTCGCAACTAGCACTTGTAACTAGTTGGACTACGGAGAGGGAGTCCTTCGGTGCGCACAGTAAGTGAGATGGAAGAAATGAGTGAATAGTATTGAATGCGGTGGTACTAAAGACACTAACTTTGTTAACGAAAAGTCAATGTATTTATAGGTATAAAATAGCTTAGCTTATATGTTTGTGTTGTAAGTTAAATTGGGTTATTGAGTTCTCGGCAATTGTTCTTCGGAATCGACCTAAATCAACTTTAATAACTATTTATTTAATTATTATTATTATAATTTAAATTTGAATTCAAACCTTAACGACGATTTGACCGACAAAGGCCTGGCAAATTTTACCTTTTTCAAAGTCAACTGCAACTTGCGGTGGCTTGGTACGCGTGCGTTAAGCCACCCCAAGGCTTCCGACCCCGCCGTCCGCACCGACCTCGGCCCACTACAGAAAAAGTGTCTCTTTTACTTTTGTAAGTCCTCAATTAAAGGCTTAATGTAAGCTCGCCAGAGGATGAACAAAGCTCGGCTAAGAATTAAAGAGGCATGAAAGAGGCAAATGCCTAATAACTAAGCCGGCAAGAGGCGATAAAGCAAACGCAAACCCCCAATCCCCCTACACAGGCATTACCAACCCTGCGTTCAGCGATACGAAGCGATGCTCATAGCGATTTGGTATCGAATGGAATAAGTTTTTGAATATTTTGAAGTTATTTAATAGTGAATAGTATTTTTCTTATTATTATACCCTGCGCGTATTAAGCCACACAACTACACAATTACTCTCCCTTTGAAGCATGGCGTCTACTATGTTTTCAGGAGTGATCACTGTCCCTGTTTACTGGTTAAGCGTCAGGCGTTGCTCTTCCCAATTTCGACAACCAACGAACGTATGCTCCATGTCGTCGCTTCATCCGCGGCAATACAGACAGTCGGGCGATGTTACCTTTCCCATTCGATGAAGGTAGTGGCGGAAATAACCGTGTCCTGACAAATGTTGTGTAATGTAGTAACCCACCTTGCCATGTCTTCTCTTGACCCACGGCTCCACGTCTGTGATGAGGCTCCGATTCCGTCCGGTAAGCTGAAGCTACTCTCAAGGCGTTGAACTTGTGCGAGCCTCTTCCGGAACATGTCTTTCTCCAGGGAATTGCCCAAACCTCATCACCATAGAGCAACACCGACTGGACCGCACTAATCAGAAGTCGGCGTCTGCTAGATGTCGGGCCCCCGACATTGGCCACTAGCCGGCTGAGCGCGGTCACACCAGCTGCAGCTTTGTCAGCCGCCTGCTTTATTTGTAGGAAGAAGCTCAGCTTGGTGTCTATCATCATGCCGAGGTATTTGACCGCATCAATGGGATCGTTGGTATCCTTTTTTGTGGACTACCACTTATGTCTTATGCAACGCCAGTGATAGCCCATGTTCCGCCATCCAGCTACTGAGCTGTGCTAGTGGCAGGTCTTGCGCTGCTATCAGCGCAGCAACGTCATCCGCATACCCGACCAGGCACGTCTCATCTGGCATTTCCAGTCTTAGGAGGCATTCGTAGGTACCTCAGCAAAAACAATATTTGTGCATCATATTTTCTTCACTTTTTTCGAAACTTTTACTTGTCCGATTTTTTTTAATATTTTTTTTAAATAGGCAATCAAAATATAAATTTAATTCTTAAAAGTTTTTTTCAGTTGGTATTTATTTTATTAAGAAATTATTTCTTTGAATGAAATCTTCCTGTAACATCGATATTTGTTGAAAAGTTTGAAATAATAAAATATTTAAGGAATTCACTAATTTATTGAAGTTAAATTTATTAATTAATATGAAATAGCTTCGCCTTTTTGTTTTTTAACCAATTCCAATCGGTGGGGCATCGAATTTACTAAGTTTTCTAATGTTTTCTTCTCGATAGTTGCCCAGTTCTGAGCAATGGCCGTTTTTAAGTCCTTTAAGGACTCAAACTGCCTTCCACCCTCAAACACCTTTGCTGACAGTATACCCCAAAGGTCCTAAACTGAATTTAAGTCCGGACTTATGGCTGGCCACTGCAATAAGGGGATAATTTTCTAACTTAAAAAACGTCATCCTATGCATTGCAACATGTATAGGAGCGTTATCCTGTTGAAATATCCAGTCTTCATCATGAAACCTCTCCGAAAATGAAATAAGTTCGACTTCAAGCAGATCCACATACGTTTGCGTACTCATTTGTCTCTGCACATAGCAATTGGTAGACTTTCCAGCAGAGCCAAATACCGCCCGTACCACCACCATGGTTCCGCTTATGGCAACTGTCCTCTATAGCTTTGGATCGGCTGATTCGGAGCAACTGAAAAAAGTCGTCGTCCCACACCTCACCCAGACAAACCCGTTTCCTCGACCGGGAGCGGCAACATGGGTCTTTCCAGATGGCTGCAGTACCGGGTAGGTACCAGGAGGAAGGATCCCTACTCCGGTACTGCTCGCTTAGCAGTAAAAGGTCGACTCTCCTCTCCACTGCTAACTGTTGGAGCAAATCCTTGGCAGTTCGGCTCCTATTCGTGTTTGCCTGAAGAACACATCTGTCCTGCAGGCCCGGCCGAGAAGGCGTCCTCCATAGTTGCAAGACCAAAATTAATATCATTTGATACAGTTTTTTGTCTATTTGCTGCCGCCTTCATCTTGGTTATAGACTCTAGGCACCGTGCTATGTGGCAATTTGCGAACTCACAAAGGGAGCCTGCTCCCCGTTTCCCACACCTTTTCTGTCGCCATCCCCGTCCTCGGTGATAGCTGGTCGCTCAATCGGGCTGGTCAAATCCCAGGATTCGTTGAAGGTCCGGTTGCGGAAATGTCCACCAGCAACTCCTCGCCTCCACCGGCAGAGTCCGATCCACCGCTCCTCACAGGTTCTAGGACACTGCGTGGAATTCCTTCCGTTTCGCAGGCGACTAGGATCGGTCTGGTGCCCATCCTTGCAGCTAAACCATCCCCGTTCTTGGTATCACCGGTACTCGATGCTGTGGTGCCCCGAATCGGCCTCACTCCCTCTGCACTTGTCTCCTTAGAAGCACCGTAGGCCAAGTGGTCCACCTCTGATGCTTTGTGGTCGCTTGATCTCGACGCCCCGGGGCCCGCTTGCAAACCCCTGACGCCCGCCTGTACTGGGGTTCCGACCCACGTAACTTTTTTTCTTCTCTCGAAACACATTGTTGGTTTGTTTTCGGGGTTCCATCCCCTAGGTGAGCTCTTAGCGACAAGGTAGCACGTCTGGCTTGGCGTGCTCCGAGTCGAGCCCCCACACCACGACAAGGTGGCAGCCATCGGGAAAGAAAGGTAAAAATAGCTTAGTTTACATGTTTGTGTTGTCAGTGAAATTGGGCTATTGAGTTCCTAGCAATTGCTTGCTAATGCAGAAGACCGCTGCGCAACAACGTATATTGTGCAGTCAGCGATATTCTGTGTAGTCAGCGATATTTTGTCGCTAAGAGTTTTTTGACCTACAGTATCGAATACAAGTTTAATTGTGTCAATAAATATATGGTAATGTGTGTGGTTTTGACATAGTTTTAATTGTGTTGATAATTGTGTGTCATTTCTTATAAAATTTGTTTGTGTCCAATAATTAAAATGTGTGTTGACTTACATGCACTTAAACAGTTGGTTATACAAAAAATTAACAAAGCAGGCGAAAGCTTGACTTGTTCTGATACGACAAAATGTTGTTTAGTACTTAAATGTTTCCACACAATAAAATAATAGAACTGCTTCAAATATTTTCCATTATTTATCTTGACAATTCAATAGCTAAAAAACAACTTTTGCAATGGCGGATAATGAAGAAAAGAACGAGACTAACGAGGTATGATGAGTTGCATTTTAAAATATTATTCTGTACGTAACACTCATACTTTAGTCTGACACGCGTTCCGAATTTTTTTGGAACTATATTAACAAGTCATTGCGTCTAAAATTGGAGAAATGGACTAAGCTTATAACAACAAATGAATACAAGGTAAGTAGGTAGTAGCAGTATTTCACTATTGTTCAATAAACGGCAATTGCCAGCTTGACGAGCGTCCTCACTTTAAAGGTTATCCGTAAAAATCGCTGTTAATCAATAGTCTGGATTCTTACCCTAATTCTCATAACTTGAAGTCTATCTGTATCATTCGTTCTTCTTTGGAAGCATTATTTTTTCCATTAACATTTGTCTGGGGGGTTTTTTCTTATTACATAACTATCAAAAGCAATAGATTAAAGATAGAAATAAAAAAAATCTGCAAAACTTGTATTGAAATCGGCTAAGAAGCACCGAAAATATTAAATCTTTAAGTTAAGTCAAGTATGCAGTATATGCGTACAAACACACACTCTTGCAAGCACTGACTGTACGATTTGATTAAAGATTTCAGGTTTTTTCTAGTCTTGATTTCTCGACTAGAGCCTTCTTACCTTTTAATATCATAATGTTGAGTTGCCGACGGCAAAAGAACTGCAGCAGACTGAGTGTGCTCAACGAGAATAGGCACACATTGGCTACAAGAAAAGCTTCTAGAAGTAAATCAAAAAATGTGATTTGCCGATGGCGAAATAATTTTTTTTATAATAATTCGACGTTTATTTCATTTTTAAATACATTTTTTTGTAATAAAATCATCATTTTGTTGTTGATTTTTGTGTATGCAAGTGAGTACGCCCAACGATAATAGGCAAAACGCAATAAGGCAAACCACAACAACATTTGATGGTAGTCGTTGCTAGGAAGCACAAGCTGCACAATGTCGTAATACTCTTTATTCAATCAAGTTCAATGAAAATTAAATGTAACTTAGGCATACGATTTTTACCAAAGGGTCAATGAAGATGTGAACACTGTAAGAATAAGATGCATAGGAGCCAGTTTAGCGTCAGAAAATCTAAGTGAATGCCCAGAGTTTACACAATCTGAGTCATATGTTAAAACTGCTGATGGTCGATCCTACATGGTTTTTTGAGTTTTACTTTTGAACTTGCGGGTAAAATATTTCATTCCATACTGCTCAGAGGATATCTATCCCTTAACTTTTTTGCGAAGACAACAGGTTGAAGTAGTTATAAAACTATTTTCCAACTTTGATGCTGGCTTGAGTCGCACGAATTGAATTGAGAATCTTGTTGACATCGGAGATGCAATGCCAGTAAAACATTGATTTTACCCTATCAGCCCCGCGGTCGAATGCACTCTTTGAATCTTCCATTAGTGCTTGGAAATAAGTTCTCAAGCCCAACAAAACAAGGCTCTGTCTTAATGTTTAAAAACTAAACGATGCTAAGGAACAATGTGCATATTCGTTACCCAGCATCGATGGAATTTTAGCTCGTTTGCCCAAGGCAAATTCAATCTCGAAGCTCGAGGAGTCAAAGCCTTTGACAGCTTTTACTGTTCCTGGCAAGCCAATTCAGTAATTCAATACCAAAGCAGGGTAACGCCTTTTGGATTGCGTAATGCATAATGCTTCGTTCGACTTTGAATCAAGTTAAGCGTTTCTGATCAGATATGTAGATCGGCTTAGAATATTGAAAAAATTACCTTTTTTTTAATTGGTTTGTTTGACTTTATGGAAGATCTGCTGGGAAGAAATAGGTACGTGAAAGTCACTCACGCGAAAGACATTAGAATTTATTGTCGGCTGCGAAAAAATGCACAGATAACAGTTTGGAGGCTGCAATGCTCTCTTGTCGCAGCAGTGAGATTGCTTCCAGAAGTTTTGAATCCTGATCACAGTTAACTTAATGCTTTCCAACAAAGAGGCTTTGGAAATATCTTCTAGCAAAGTTCATGCGTATAAGATAGGTGTCTTTCTCTTTTGTTTAATTTGTATAATGTTAGGCCACACCGTCGGGTCTCGAGGTTATTAAAAAAATTTTACTACGTGTTCGCGATTCATAATAATGTGTTGCAAAGCAATTGAAAAATTAGAAATGAAAAACGCGTTCGATTGCCAATACACTTCAGTGTTTTGAAAACACAAAAATTTAAAAGCTAATTTGACTTATCCTCAAGACGCACCCAAATCGCAATGGTTTGACACAATTTTATTTAGTACCTAAATAAAATAATAGAGCTACTTGAAAAATTTTCCAATTATTTATCTTGACAATTCATTAGCTAAAAAATAAATTTTGACAACGGCAAAAGTGGTTATAATACGTTAAAAGCTCCTTTGTATGAGGGTCACCTAAAAGCTCAGTTCATTCCGCGCGAAGTTTGATGAATTGTCAGAGCAGATTGAATTGGGTTTGCCTCTAATGCCGATGAGTTGCTTTAATGCAGAAATAGACTTTAGGAGCTGACAAGTCTTCCACCAATTCCAAATATAATGCTTCGGTAAAAAAGCAAACAAATATTGCCAATTAGCACTTTGTGGGCGGCCAGTTCCTGACTTCTGACTTGGTGAAGAATGGTTCACCAAAACCAATTCACTCGAGCGGCCATGATGTGCTCGAGAAGCTTAGGCTTTATGCGAAAGCATCGAATGCAATGTGCCTATGTGGCTAAATCGTTGTCATGGTTCAGCCAGCAAACTTTGTGGTCCACTGTGTAAGAATACGCGGTGCTGAGTGGCTTGCGTCGTAAAAAAAACTAATTTTGAAGACGCGAATTAGTTAGGAGAGGTCCATAATCGGATTTTACGATATAAGCTTCGATTTTGATGTACGCCCTTCCCTTTGAGAAGATCCTTTCGCTATTCGGCGAAGTGGATTATTTGTATTTCTCTAGAAGTGTCAGCTACGGCTATTTGGGAGATGTGCCAATACAAGCAGAAAGCAGAGAATGAGGAAGGGCTTCGTCCCGATTGAGTTTTTCTTTCCACTATTTCCGAAAGAATATTTTTATTACTGTG
This sequence comes from Scaptomyza tumidula, assembly GCA_035044465.1. Classification (NCBI taxonomy): domain Eukaryota; kingdom Metazoa; phylum Arthropoda; class Insecta; order Diptera; family Drosophilidae; genus Scaptomyza; species Scaptomyza tumidula. Next base: position 22,294 of record JAWNNW010001028.1, read on the forward strand.
ATTATGGGAGATATTAAACCGAGGTGGTCGTAGAATTGAACGCTTGGTTATAATGCTTTATAAGAGAGTATGCGACGGACTGAATAGAAGATGATCAAAGTTGACATACCAAGCCAAACCCATAGCCTTTTTGATATCGGTTCCATCGTTAAAGTAAATACTTGACAGCTGCAGCTAGATTTGATTGTTTAGGAAGAGCAAAACCTACAGACACTATTCAGCCTAATTTGTTCTTCTGCCTGATACTGCTATGTTCGAGTGGCATAGCTCCGACTGTTGCTTAGCGAAACGAGTGGTGACAAAGTTGAGCTGCGATCCAGCAGAGCTCTACACGGTACTAAGGTCGATTTCTGACAAGTAATAAAGCCGTTGTGAGCAGTACGTAATCGGTCTCACTTTGTAGATATGGAAACATGCATGATGCAGTTTGGGAACGCGTTGTGTTAGGCAACTGAGACGTAGATAAACTTGTGTCCATATGCAAAAATGAACGGTGCTTCTGTTAGCAACGTTTGCGGTGACGGCATCTTTTTTCCAAGAATGTATCCATTTCGGTTCATTTCAGCAGATCCTTTAGGGTCAATGCTTCTGCCCGCTTCCTTCACGATACATTTTGCAAAGAATTGCTTACCAGCTCGTACAGAAAAACATCCCTTAGAGCAGTGGAAACCAACCAGTGGAAACCAACCAAGAGGAGTGTACTGATGAAGTATCACTCGAGCATAGCATAACATGTCTGCGACGTGACTGTAAACCTAGCATAATCCTGCGCAATAAAGGGCACAGTCACAGACCGAAGACATTGCAAAAGTGTTGGAGGGCTGGGAGGCAACAGCAATAGTCGAACTAGGCAATGATGCAACAAAGTAAGTAACAAAGACCTTTTTATTGCCACTGCTAGAAACGTTTGCCTAGCATACTTTTTTTTATGGGCAAATGCTGGAGAAGGTAAACCTTTGCGTGCCGTAGGTTGCGTGCCCGATTAGCAACCCGTGTGCCGTCTGCTTTAACAGCAAGTATACCGGCTAACACCCCTCACCTTGTTCCTCAATCCTGGACGCTTGCCTGGGACTATTTAAAATTTGACTTCAGGCAAGGTCCTACATGTGGCCTCTACTTCTTGCTCACTTATGTCGGACTCGAACTCGCTCTGACCTCGATCCAGATCGACTTTCTAAGCTCTCAGAATTCTCTGCACATATTGAACCACACGGCCCCAATTACTCTCTCTCTTTAAACCATAAGGACTACTTCACAGTCGCTGCTGTGACCACCTTTCTGAGAACGCCTTCTTTGGTCTGACAGAGGAGCTCGCTCTCCGCAAAGTAGGCGTCGATTATTCGGAGTAGATAAGGGACCCCGAAACTGTGTTCCAAAGCCTCCATCATATGTGTTCATCTCGCCGATCTTAACGTCGAGAAGTACCACGCGGCGAGACCGCTTGTTGTTCTCGGCTCTTTTCACAGCTGCAACTACATCAAGGACAGCGTCTCTGGTTAACCGGCCCGCCCTAAGCCCGTGCTGCCTCGGTGAGAGTCCCCCGTTGTTACGAATTGCGGCCGGTAGGACGACGAAGACTCCGGATCGCCCTTTTCCTTGCACCAGCCTTGCAGTTTTCCAACACCACAAGAAAACTCCATCAGCTGGGCATGCATCATACATGTCCAGTAGAAGTCCTGGGTTCTAATGTATCCTATCCTGACCATGGGCCTTCTTATGCTTCATCGTATGAACTGTTCTTCCTGTTCTCCCTGGGTAAAGAGAGGAAGAATTACTTCCATCTGGCTCCAACCAGCGTCAACTATGTTCTCCATCGTCACGGCTTCATTGGCTTCAACTGATTTAAGGGCCCTCAGTTTTTAAGTCGCAAGTTTGTAGGTCAGTCCGCAGGAATGCTTTACTGTGTCTGTCACCAACCAGCAGCAGGTCGTGCTCTGATTAATGGCTCGTCGTAGTTCATTTTTTTCGGCCTTATGCTCCGCTGACTTAACGTTCGGTTTCTCAAGCTGTCCTCTATGCCTTTGGATCGGCTGATTCGGCGTGATATAGCAACTGAAAAAAGTCGTTATTGTTGGCAGTTCGGTTCCTATTCGGGTTTGCCTGGAGAACACGAATTATTGCATTATCTTATTTTTGGCCTTGAACGTTCTGTACTTTCCGGACTCTGTTTTGGGTTCAAGGTCATCTTCGCTTATATCTTTATCTTTCGATAAATTTCAATTGGAAGTCCAAAGGTCTGAAGGTTCGCAAAAGTTGTTGTGAGACATTGAAAGATATCCACGAAGACATCGATGCACTAAGTGCAAAACAAACAGCAGAAAGTTAGATAACAGCGGTCATCGTCAACTGTCTCAGTGAGCAGCAATAAGTTTTCCTAGGATTCGTAGATTAAATGCCGAGTTTTTGTGAGTTAACAACTTAACCATTTGTTTTATTGTTTGTTATACGAGTAACAAAAAGACGTTAGCCAGTTTAAATATAACAAATGTTAGATTTTTATACCCTGATCCCATTAAAAATGAGAAAAAAGGGTATACTGAATTTGTGCAAAAGTATGTAACAGGCAGAAGGAAGCATCTCCGACCCCATAAAGTATATATATTCTTCATCAGCATCAACAGATAGATATAGCCATGTCCGTCTGTCCGTCCGTCCGTATGTATGAACGCGTCGATCTCAGAGACTATAAAAGCTAGAGACTCAAGATTTTGAACTTAAGCTCGCCTAATCCCTAGGCAGTAAAAGTTTGTTTTCGATTTTCGATAACTCTTCCCGTTTCCGATATACACATGGGATCGATAACAACAAAATCTAGAATTTGGAAATCTTTGAGATAGACTTTAACCCTATCAGTCCCGCGGTCGGATGCACTCTTTGAATCTTCCATTAGTGCTTGGAGATAAGTTCTCAAGCCCAATAAAACAAGGCTCTGTCTTAATGCTCAAAAACTAAACGATGCTAAGGAAAAAGCTGCATATTCGTTATTCAGCATCGATGGAATTTTAGCTCGTTTGCCCATGGCAAATTTAATCTCGAAGCTCGAGGCAAAGAGTTCCTGGAAAACCCGATTACCAATTCAGGGTAACGCCTTTTGGATTGCGTAATGCACAATCCACAATTCTTCGTTCGACTTTGAATCACGTTAAGCGTTTCTGATCAGATTTCCAGATCAGCTTAGAATATTGGAAAAAGCTACTTTTAGGTTATACTTTTGGTTGTGGAGGAATTAGTTCCAGCAAAATTTGTCTATGTCTTTGTATTGTTAACTGGCCATCGAGAATCTTTAACAGATTCGTGGTGTTCTTAGAGTTTGTAAAAATAGTAAATCTATATCGGTATATACGGACAAATCATATGTGTGGCAATATAGAGCAAGACAAATTATCTGTAATGGTGATGGCTTCCAAAACGATAGCCTTGCAATGCAATCTTTTGTACGTTATTTTGCCGTGCTAATTTACGCAGAATTTAAGTGAAATTAGCACCTCTGTCTCGAATTAAAATAAATTAGGTAATTCCTTTGACAAGACGGAATATCTTCTGGGAAGAAATAGGTACGTGAAAGTCACTCACGCGAAAGACATTAGCATTTATTTTTGACAATTTCGTCGGCTGCGAAAAAATGCACAGATAGCAGTTTGGAGGCTGCAATGCTCTCTTGTCGCAGCAGTGAGATTGCTTCCAGAAGTTTTGAAGCCTGATCACAGTTAACTTAATGCTTTCCAACAAAGAGGCTTTGGAAATATCATCTAGCAAAGTTCATGCGTATTAGATAGGTGTCTTTCTCTTTTGTTTAATTTGTATAATGTTAGGCCACACCGTCAGGTCTCGAGGTTATTAAAAAAATTTTTCTACGTGTTCGCGATTCATAATATTGTGTTGCAAAGCAATTGAAAAATTAGAAATGAAAAACGCGTTCGATTGTCAATACACTTCAGTGTTTTGAAAACACAAAAATTTAAAAGCTAATTTGACTTATCCTGAAGACGCACCCAATTCGCAATGGTTTGACAAAATTTTATTTAGTACCTAAATAAAATAATAGAGCTACTTGAAAAATTTTCCAATTATTTATCTTGACAATTCATTAGCTAAGAAATAAATTTTGACAACGGCAAAAGTTGTTATAAAACGTTAAAAGCTCCTTTGTATGAGGGTCACTTAAAGGCTCAGTTCATTCCGCGCGAAGTTTGATGAATTGTCAGAGCAGATTGAATTGGGTTTGCCTCTAATGCCGATGAGTTGCTTTAATGCAGCAATAAACTTAAGGAGCTTCCACCAATTCCAAATATAATGCTTCGGTAAAAAAGCAAACAAATATTGCCAATTAGCACTTTGTGGGCGGCCACTTCTGACTTGGTGAAGAATGGTTCACCAAAATCAATTCACTCGAGCGGCCATGATGTGTGTGCTCGAGAAGCTTAGGCTTTATGCGAAAGCATCGAATGCAATGTGCCAATGTGGCAAAATCGTTGTCATGGTTCAGCCACAAACTTTGTGGTCCACTGTGTAAGAATTCGCGGTGCTGAGTTGCTTGCGTCGTAAAAAAAACTTATTTTGAAGACGCGAATTAGTTCGGAGAGGTCCATAATTGGATTTTACGATATGAGCTTCGATTTTGATGTACGCCCTTCCCTTTGAGAAGATCCTTTCGCCCTTCGGCGAAGTGGATTATTTGTATTCCTCTAAATAGAAGTGTCAGCTACGGCTATTTGGGAGATGTGCCAATACAAGCAGAGTGCAGAGAATGAGGAAGGGCTTCGTCCCGATTGACTTTTTTTTCCACTATTTCCGTAAGAATATTTTTATTACTGTGATTATGGGAGATATTAACCTGAGGTGGTCGTGGAATTGAACGCTTATAAGAGAGTATGCGACGGACTGAATAGAAGATTATCAAAGTTGACATACTAAGCCAAACCCATAGCCTTTTTGATATCGGTTCCATCGTTAAAGTAAATACTTGACAGCTGCAGCTAGATTTGATTGTTTAGGAAGAGCACAACCTACAGACACTATCCAGCCTAATATGTTCTTCTGCCTGATACTGCTATGTTCGAGTGGCGTAGCTCCGACTGTTGCTTAGCGAAACGGGTGGTGACAAAGTTGAGCTGCGATGCTGAATCCAGCAGAGCTCTACACAAGGACCTTTCTATTGCCACTGCTAGAAACGTTTGCCTAGCATACCTTTTTTATGGGCAAATGCTGGAGAAGGTAAACATTTGCGTGCCGTAGGTTGCGTGCACGAATAGCAACCCGTGTGCCGTCTGCTTTAACAGCAAGTATACCGGCTAACACCCCTCACCTTGTTCCTCAATCCTGGACGCTTGCCTGGGACTATTTAAAATTTGACTTCAGGAAAGTTCCTACATGTGGCCTCTACTTCTTGCTCCCTTATGTCGGACTCGAACTCGCTCTGACCTCGATCCAGATCGACTTTCTTAGCTCTTAGAATTCTCTGCACATATTGAACCACACGGCCCCAATTACTCTCTCTCTTTAAACCATAAGGACTACTTCACAGTCGCTGCTGTGACCACCTTTCTGAGAACGCCTTCTCTGGTCTGACAAAGGAGTTAACGCTCCGCAAAGTAGGCGTCGAAACTGTGCTCCAAAGCCTCCATCATATGTGTTCATCTCGCCGATCTTAACGTCGAGAAGTACCACGCGGCGAGACCGCTTGTTGTTCTCGGCTCTTTTCACAGCTGCAACTACATCAAGGACAGCGTCTCTGGTTAACCGGCCCGCCCTAAGCCCGTGCTGCCTCGGTGAGAGTCCCCCGTTGTTACGAATTGCGGCCGGTAGGACGACGAAGACTCCGGATCGCCCTTTTCCTTGCACCAGCCTTGCAGTTTTCCAACACCACAAGAAAACTCCATCAGCTGGGCATGCATCATACATGTCCAGTAGAAGTCTTGGGTTCTAATGGTAGACCAGCTTCAGGGCCTCATTCGGTATCCTATCCTGACCATGGGCCTTCTTATCCTTCATCGTATGAACTGTTCTTCCTGTTCGCCCTGGGTAAAGAGAGGAAGAATTACTTCCATCTGGCTCCAACCAGCGTCAACTATGTTCTCCATCGTCACGGCTTCATTGGCTTCAACTGATTTAAGGGCCCTCAGTTTTTAAGTCGCAAGTTTTTAGGTCAGTCCGCAGGAATGCTTTACTATGTCTGTCACCAACTCCCTCCAGCAGCAGGTCGTGCTCTGATTAATGGCTCGTCGTAGTTCATTTTTTTCGTCCTTATGCTCCGCTGACTTAACGTTCGATCTCTCAAGCTGTCCTCTGTGCCTTTGGATCGCCTGGTTCGGCGTGATATATCAACTGAAATAAGTCGTTATTGTTGGCAGTTCGGTTCCTATTCGGGTTTGCCTGGAGAACACGAATTATTGCATTATCTTATTTTTGGCCTTGAACGTTCTGCACTTTCCGGACTCTGTTTTGGGTTCAAGGTCATCTTCGCTTATATCTTTATCTTTCGATAAATTTCAATTGGAAGTCCGAAGGTCTGAAGGTTCGTAAAAGTTGTTGTAAGACATTGAAAGATATCCACGAAGACATCGAGAACAGCAGAAAGTTAGATAACAGCGGTCATCGTCAACTGTCTCAGTGAGCAGCAATAAGTTTTCCTAGGATTAGTAGATTAAATGCCGAGTTTTTGTGAGCTAAAAACTTAACCATTTGTTTTATTGTTTGTTATACGAGTAACAAAAAGACGTTAGCCAGTTTAAATATAACAAATGTTAGATTTTTATACCCTGATCCCATTAAAAATGAGAAAAAAGGGTATACTGAATTTGTGCAAAAGTATGTAACAGGCAGAAGGCATCTCCGTCCCCATAAAGTATATATATTCTTGATCAGCATCAACAGCCGAGTAGATATAGCCATGTCCGTCTGTCCGTCCGTCCGTCCGTCTGTCCGTCCATCCGTATGTATGAACGAGCGCGTTTGTGGTCTTTGCATCGAGATATGCAAAAACGCATAGCATTATTATTATCACAATTTAACACTTGAACAACGACACACTATGAAAGAATGTAAAATAAATCACGTCGGGGTCACCAAATGTTTAGAGGAGACACTATTTTGTGTTCACCTATGTTCGAATATTATAGAAAGTTTGTGATTAATTTTACTATATTGAAAACACGATAGCTTTACAATAATTTCTTGCGTTTGTTTATTAATATTAGCACAATTAGATTGGTGGTTTTAGTAGTAATTTAAGCTTAGCTTTTGTAGCGAACTGTACTGATCGAATGTATAAAAGAGTCTGACCGAGAGAAATAGTTGAACGATGCCAAGCAGCCAGACGAAGTGTTAGGCAAAGAAGACAATTAGTGCAAGGCAAAGACGACAACTAGTGATGCGCATAAGTTACGTTATAAGTTAGGTTTGTAATTTGCATGTTTAAATTGTTTGTTTGCTGCTGCTGCTGCCTCCGACAGGATCGATAACAAGAAAATCTAGAATTTGGAAATCTTTGAGATATCATTTAACCCTATCAGTCCCGCGGTCGGATGCACTCTTTGAATCTTCCATTAGTGCTTGGAGATAAGTTCTCAAGCCCAATAAAACAAGGCTCTGTCTTACTGCTCAAAAACTAAACGATGCTAAGGAAAAAGCTGCATATTCGTTACCCAGCATCGATGGAATTTTAGCTCGTTTGCCCATGGCAAATTTAATCTCGAAGCTCGAGGCAAAGAGTTCCTGGCAAACCAGATTACCAATTCAGGGTAACGCCTTTTGGATTGCGTAATGCACAATCCACAATTCTTCGTTCGACTTTGAATCACGTTAAGCGTTTCTGATCAGATGTGCAGATCAGCTTTTAATATTGGAAAAAGCTACTTTTGTGTAACGATTATTTATTATTTAGGTTATACTTTTGGTTGTGGAGGAATTAATTCCAGCAAAATTTGTCTATGTCTTTGTATTGTTAACTGGCCATCGAGAATCTTTAACAGATTCGTGGTGTTCTTAGAGTTTGTAAAAATAGTAAATCTATATCGGTATATACGGACAAATCATATGTGTGGCAATATAGAGCAAGACAAATTATCTGTAATGGTGATGGCTTCCAAAACGATAGCCTTGCAATGCAATCTTTTGTACGTTATTTTGCCGTGCTAATTTACGCAGAATTTAAGTGAAATTAGCACCTCTGTCTCGAATTAAAATAAATTAGGTAATTCCTTTGACAAGACGGAATATCTTCTGGGAAGAAATAGGTACGTGAAAGTCACTCACGCGAAAGACATTAGCATTTATTTTTGACAATTTCGTCGGCTGCGAAAAAATGCACAGATAGCAGTTTGGAGGCTGCAATGCTCTCTTGTCGCAGCAGTGAGATTGCTTCCAGAAGTTTTGAAGCCTGATCACAGTTAACTTAATGCTTTCCAACAAAGAGGCTTTGGAAATATCATCTAGCAAAGTTCATGCGTATTAGATAGGTGTCTTTCTCTTTTGTTTAATTTGTATAATGTTAGGCCACACCGTCAGGTCTCGAGGTTATTAAAAAAATTTTTCTACGTGTTCGCGATTCATAATATTGTGTTGCAAAGCAATTGAAAAATTAGAAATGAAAAACGCGTTCGATTGTCAATACACTTCAGTGTTTTGAAAACACAAAAATTTAAAAGCTAATTTGACTTATCCTGAAGACGCACCCAATTCGCAATGGTTTGACAAAATTTTATTTAGTACCTAAATAAAATAATAGAGCTACTTGAAAAATTTTCCAATTATTTATCTTGACAATTCATTAGCTAAGAAATAAATTTTGACAACGGCAAAAGTTGTTATAAAACGTTAAAAGCTCCTTTGTATGAGGGTCACTTAAAGGCTCAGTTCATTCCGCGCGAAGTTTGATGAATTGTCAGAGCAGATTGAATTGGGTTTGCCTCTAATGCCGATGAGTTGCTTTAATGCAGCAATAAACTTAAGGAGCTTCCACCAATTCCAAATATAATGCTTCGGTAAAAAAGCAAACAAATATTGCCAATTAGCACTTTGTGGGCGGCCACTTCTGACTTGGTGAAGAATGGTTCACCAAAATCAATTCACTCGAGCGGCCATGATGTGTGTGCTCGAGAAGCTTAGGCTTTATGCGAAAGCATCGAATGCAATGTGCCAATGTGGCAAAATCGTTGTCATGGTTCAGCCACAAACTTTGTGGTCCACTGTGTAAGAATTCGCGGTGCTGAGTTGCTTGCGTCGTAAAAAAAACTTATTTTGAAGACGCGAATTAGTTCGGAGAGGTCCATAATTGGATTTTACGATATGAGCTTCGATTTTGATGTACGCCCTTCCCTTTGAGAAGATCCTTTCGCCCTTCGGCGAAGTGGATTATTTGTATTCCTCTAAATAGAAGTGTCAGCTACGGCTATTTGGGAGATGTGCCAATACAAGCAGAGTGCAGAGAATGAGGAAGGGCTTCGTCCCGATTGACTTTTTTTTCCACTATTTCCGTAAGAATATTTTTATTACTGTGATTATGGGAGATATTAACCTGAGGTGGTCGTGGAATTGAACGCTTATAAGAGAGTATGCGACGGACTGAATAGAAGATGATCAAAGTTGACATACTAAGCCAAACCCATAGCCTTTTTGATATCGGTTCCATCGTTAAAGTAAATACTTGACAGCTGCAGCTAGATTTGATTGTTTAGGAAGAGCAAAACCTACAGACACTATCCAGCCTAATATGTTCTTCTGCCTGATACTGCTATGTTCGAGTGGCGTAGCTCCGACTGTTGTTTAGCGAAACGAGTGGTGACAAAGTTGAGCTGCAATACTGAATCCAGCAGAACTCTACACAAGGACCTTTCTATTACCACTGCTAGAAACGTTTGCCTAGCAAACCTTTTTTTATGGGCAAATGCTGGAGACGGTAAGCCTTTGCGTGCCGTAGGTTGCGTGCCCGAATAGCAACCCGTGTGCCGTCTGCTTTAACAGCAAGTATACCGGCTAACACCCCTCACCTTGTTCCTCAATTCTGGACGCTTGCCTGGGACTATTTAAAATTTGACTTCAGGAAAGGTCCTTCATGTGGCCTCTACTTCTTGCTCACTTATGTCGGACTCGAACTCGCTCTGACCTCGATCCAGATCGACTTTCTTAGCTCTTAGAATTCTCTGCACATATTGAACCACACGGCCCCAATTACTCTCTCTCTTTAAACCATAAGGACTACTTCACAGTCGCTGCTGTGACCACCTTTCTGAGAACGCCTTCTCTGGTCTGACAAAGGAGTTAACGCTCCGCAAAGTAGGCGTCGAAACTGTGCTCCAAAGCCTCCATCATATGTGTTCATCTCGCCGATCTTAACGTCGAGAAGTACCACGCGGCGAGACCGCTTGTTGTTCTCGGCTCTTTTCACAGCTGCAACTACATCAAGGACAGCGTCTCTGGTTAACCGGCCCGCCCTAAGCCCGTGCTGCCTCGGTGAGAGTCCCCCGTTGTTACGAATTGCGGCCGGTAGGACGACGAAGACTCCGGATCGCCCTTTTCCTTGCACCAGCCTTGCAGTTTTCCAACACCACAAGAAAACTCCATCAGCTGGGCATGCATCATACATGTCCAGTAGAAGTCTTGGGTTCTAATGGTAGACCAGCTTCAGGGCCTCATTCGGTATCCTATCCTGACCATGGGCCTTCTTATCCTTCATCGTATGAACTGTTCTTCCTGTTCGCCCTGGGTAAAGAGAGGAAGAATTACTTCCATCTGGCTCCAACCAGCGTCAACTATGTTCTCCATCGTCACGGCTTCATTGGCTTCAACTGATTTAAGGGCCCTCAGTTTTTAAGTCGCAAGTTTTTAGGTCAGTCCGCAGGAATGCTTTACTATGTCTGTCACCAACTCCCTCCAGCAGCAGGTCGTGCTCTGATTAATGGCTCGTCGTAGTTCATTTTTTTCGGCCTTATGCTCCGCTGACTTAACGTTCGATCTCTCAAGCTGTCCTCTGTGCCTTTGGATCGCCTGGTTCGGCGTGATATATCAACTGAAATAAGTCGTTATTGTTGGCAGTTCGGTTCCTATTCGGGTTTGCCTGGAGAACACGAATTATTGCATTATCTTATTTTTGGCCTTGAACGTTCTGCACTTTCCGGACTCTGTTTTGGGTTCAAGGTCATCTTCGCTTATATCTTTATCTTTCGATAAATTTCAATTGGAAGTCCGAAGGTCTGAAGGTTCGCAAAAGTTGTTGTGAGACATTGAAAGATATCCACGAAGACATCGATGCAAGTGCAAAAAAAAAACAGCAGAAAGTTAGATAACAGCGGTCATCGTCAACTGTCTCAGTGAGCAGCAATAAGTTTTCCTAGGATTGGTAGATTAAATGCCGAGTTTTTGTGAGTTAAAAACTTAACCATTTGTTTTATTGTTTGTTATACGAGTAACAAAAAGACGTTAGCCAGTTTAAATATAACAAATGTTAGATTTTTATACCCTGATCCCATTAAAAATGAGAAAAAAGGGTATACTGAATTTGTGCAAAAGTATGTAACAGGCAGAAGGAAGCATCTCCGACCCCATAAAGTATATATATTCTTGATCAGCATCAACAGCCGAGTAGATATAGCCATGTCCGTCTGTCCGTCCGTCCGTATGTATGAACGCGTCGATCTCAGAGACTATAAAAGCTAGACTCAAGATTTTGAACTTAAGCTCGCCTAATCCCTAGGCAGTACAAGTTTGTTTTCGATTTTCGATAACTCTTCCCGTTTCCGATATACACATGGGATCGATAACAACAAAATCTAGAATTTGGAAATATTTGAGATAGCATTTAAGACATTAAACAAAATGACAATCTGTGAAATTTTTATTGAAATCGGTTAAAAAACACCGGAGATATGGTACATTGAAGTTGTGTATGCAGTATGCGCGTACACACACACACACATATTTTCAAGCACTGACTGTACGCGTAAAGTTTAGGGATCAGCGTATCATCTAGTCAGGATTTCTCGACTAAAGCCTTCTTACTTGTTTATAACTGTGAGCCTGTGAATCAACTTCAATCAGACCGTAAAAACCTGTCGACTAGATTTATTCAATTTCTTGCATTAGAGCGAATGAAGTTAATTAAAGAGTGCAAGCAAACATTTTGTGACTTTGGGTTTCACCGGTTGCGTAAAATCTAAATTGAACATTAAATTAAATACTTTAGTTGCATTTATTTTGCTTTCGTTTCGCTGCGCTCGCGCCAGTACGTTTTTGTTTGTGTTTTTGTCTTTGTGAGTATTTACTTTTAACCTTAGGGTGGCCATAAAAAAGAAGTAAAAAATATGTTGATATTTAAAAATTTGTTCATCTTATTTGATTTATTAATTTAACAAATAAAATGCTTGTCTGTTGCTACAAGGGCTGCCAAGATCGCGCTAATACAAAGATGGCTTTTATTGGCTGCTGGATATGCCCAAATGTCTCACATGAAAAATGTGCTGGTCTTAACGGCCATCACTATGAATGTTGATTCATTCGGTCCAGGTTCTTCGGTTTCTTCGAAGGAGGGTTGTTTTAGTTCAACAAAATCAATGTTTGTTTGTCTATGTTTGAAGGAAAGTATTCAGGACATAATCTGACTACTAAAGGGCGTCGCAACTAGCACTTGTAACTACGGAGAGGGAATCCTTCGGTGCGCACAGTAAGTGAGATGGAAGAAATGAGTGAATAGTATTGAATGCGGTGGTACTAAAGACACTAACTTTGTTAACGAAAAGTCAATGTATTTATAGGTATAAAATAGCTTAGCTTATATGTTTGTGTTGTAAGTTAAATTGGGTTATTGAGTTCTCGGCAATTGTTCTTCGGAATCGACCTAAATCAACTTTAATAACTATTTATTTAATTATTATTATTATAATTTAAATTTGAATTCAAACCTTAACGACGATTTGACCGACAAAGGCCTGGCAAATTTTACCTTTTTCAAAGTCAACTGCAACTTGCGGTGGCTTGGTACGCGTGCGTTAAGCCACCCCAAGGCTTCCGACCCCGCCGTCCGCACCGACCTCGGCCCACTACAGAAAAAGTGTCTCTTTTACTTTTGTAAGTCCTCAATTAAAGGCTTAATGTAAGCTCGCCAGAGGATGAACAAAGCTCGGCTAAGAATTAAAGAGGCATGAAAGAGGCAAATGCCTAATAACTAAGCCGGCAAGAGGCGATAAAGCAAACGCAAACCCCCAATCCCCCTACACAGGCATTACCAACCCTGCGTTCAGCGATACGAAGCGATGCTCATAGCGATTTGGTATCGAATGGAATAAGTTTTTGAATATTTTGAAGTTATTTAATAGTGAATAGTATTTTTCTTATTATTATACCCTGCGCGTATTAAGCCACACAACTACACAATTACTCTCCCTTTGAAGCATGGCGTCTACTATGTTTTCAGGAGTGATCACTGTCCCTGTTTACTGGTTAAGCGTCAGGCGTTGCTCTTCCCAATTTCGACAACCAACGAACGTATGCTCCATGTCGTCGCTTCATCCGCGGCAATACAGACAGTCGGGCGATGTTACCTTTCCCATTCGATGAAGGTAGTGGCGGAAATAACCGTGTCCTGACAAATGTTGTGTAATGTAGTAACCCACCTTGCCATGTCTTCTCTTGACCCACGGCTCCACGTCTGTGATGAGGCTCCGATTCCGTCCGGTAAGCTGAAGCTACTCTCAAGGCGTTGAACTTGTGCGAGCCTCTTCCGGAACATGTCTTTCTCCAGGGAATTGCCCAAACCTCATCACCATAGAGCAACACCGACTGGACCGCACTAATCAGAAGTCGGCGTCTGCTAGATGTCGGGCCCCCGACATTGGCCACTAGCCGGCTGAGCGCGGTCACACCAGCTGCAGCTTTGTCAGCCGCCTGCTTTATTTGTAGGAAGAAGCTCAGCTTGGTGTCTATCATCATGCCGAGGTATTTGACCGCATCAATGGGATCGTTGGTATCCTTTTTTGTGGACTACCACTTATGTCTTATGCAACGCCAGTGATAGCCCATGTTCCGCCATCCAGCTACTGAGCTGTGCTAGTGGCAGGTCTTGCGCTGCTATCAGCGCAGCAACGTCATCCGCATACCCGACCAGGCACGTCTCATCTGGCATTTCCAGTCTTAGGAGGCATTCGTAGGTACCTCAGCAAAAACAATATTTGTGCATCATATTTTCTTCACTTTTTTCGAAACTTTTACTTGTCCGATTTTTTTTAATATTTTTTTTAAATAGGCAATCAAAATATAAATTTAATTCTTAAAAGTTTTTTTCAGTTGGTATTTATTTTATTAAGAAATTATTTCTTTGAATGAAATCTTCCTGTAACATCGATATTTGTTGAAAAGTTTGAAATAATAAAATATTTAAGGAATTCACTAATTTATTGAAGTTAAATTTATTAATTAATATGAAATAGCTTCGCCTTTTTGTTTTTTAACCAATTCCAATCGGTGGGGCATCGAATTTACTAAGTTTTCTAATGTTTTCTTCTCGATAGTTGCCCAGTTCTGAGCAATGGCCGTTTTTAAGTCCTTTAAGGACTCAAACTGCCTTCCACCCTCAAACACCTTTGCTGACAGTATACCCCAAAGGTCCTAAACTGAATTTAAGTCCGGACTTATGGCTGGCCACTGCAATAAGGGGATAATTTTCTAACTTAAAAAACGTCATCCTATGCATTGCAACATGTATAGGAGCGTTATCCTGTTGAAATATCCAGTCTTCATCATGAAACCTCTCCGAAAATGAAATAAGTTCGACTTCAAGCAGATCCACATACGTTTGCGTACTCATTTGTCTCTGCACATAGCAATTGGTAGACTTTCCAGCAGAGCCAAATACCGCCCGTACCACCACCATGGTTCCGCTTATGGCAACTGTCCTCTATAGCTTTGGATCGGCTGATTCGGAGCAACTGAAAAAAGTCGTCGTCCCACACCTCACCCAGACAAACCCGTTTCCTCGACCGGGAGCGGCAACATGGGTCTTTCCAGATGGCTGCAGTACCGGGTAGGTACCAGGAGGAAGGATCCCTACTCCGGTACTGCTCGCTTAGCAGTAAAAGGTCGACTCTCCTCTCCACTGCTAACTGTTGGAGCAAATCCTTGGCAGTTCGGCTCCTATTCGTGTTTGCCTGAAGAACACATCTGTCCTGCAGGCCCGGCCGAGAAGGCGTCCTCCATAGTTGCAAGACCAAAATTAATATCATTTGATACAGTTTTTTGTCTATTTGCTGCCGCCTTCATCTTGGTTATAGACTCTAGGCACCGTGCTATGTGGCAATTTGCGAACTCACAAAGGGAGCCTGCTCCCCGTTTCCCACACCTTTTCTGTCGCCATCCCCGTCCTCGGTGATAGCTGGTCGCTCAATCGGGCTGGTCAAATCCCAGGATTCGTTGAAGGTCCGGTTGCGGAAATGTCCACCAGCAACTCCTCGCCTCCACCGGCAGAGTCCGATCCACCGCTCCTCACAGGTTCTAGGACACTGCGTGGAATTCCTTCCGTTTCGCAGGCGACTAGGATCGGTCTGGTGCCCATCCTTGCAGCTAAACCATCCCCGTTCTTGGTATCACCGGTACTCGATGCTGTGGTGCCCCGAATCGGCCTCACTCCCTCTGCACTTGTCTCCTTAGAAGCACCGTAGGCCAAGTGGTCCACCTCTGATGCTTTGTGGTCGCTTGATCTCGACGCCCCGGGGCCCGCTTGCAAACCCCTGACGCCCGCCTGTACTGGGGTTCCGACCCACGTAACTTTTTTTCTTCTCTCGAAACACATTGTTGGTTTGTTTTCGGGGTTCCATCCCCTAGGTGAGCTCTTAGCGACAAGGTAGCACGTCTGGCTTGGCGTGCTCCGAGTCGAGCCCCCACACCACGACAAGGTGGCAGCCATCGGGAAAGAAAGGTAAAAATAGCTTAGTTTACATGTTTGTGTTGTCAGTGAAATTGGGCTATTGAGTTCCTAGCAATTGCTTGCTAATGCAGAAGACCGCTGCGCAACAACGTATATTGTGCAGTCAGCGATATTCTGTGTAGTCAGCGATATTTTGTCGCTAAGAGTTTTTTGACCTACAGTATCGAATACAAGTTTAATTGTGTCAATAAATATATGGTAATGTGTGTGGTTTTGACATAGTTTTAATTGTGTTGATAATTGTGTGTCATTTCTTATAAAATTTGTTTGTGTCCAATAATTAAAATGTGTGTTGACTTACATGCACTTAAACAGTTGGTTATACAAAAAATTAACAAAGCAGGCGAAAGCTTGACTTGTTCTGATACGACAAAATGTTGTTTAGTACTTAAATGTTTCCACACAATAAAATAATAGAACTGCTTCAAATATTTTCCATTATTTATCTTGACAATTCAATAGCTAAAAAACAACTTTTGCAATGGCGGATAATGAAGAAAAGAACGAGACTAACGAGGTATGATGAGTTGCATTTTAAAATATTATTCTGTACGTAACACTCATACTTTAGTCTGACACGCGTTCCGAATTTTTTTGGAACTATATTAACAAGTCATTGCGTCTAAAATTGGAGAAATGGACTAAGCTTATAACAACAAATGAATACAAGGTAAGTAGGTAGTAGCAGTATTTCACTATTGTTCAATAAACGGCAATTGCCAGCTTGACGAGCGTCCTCACTTTAAAGGTTATCCGTAAAAATCGCTGTTAATCAATAGTCTGGATTCTTACCCTAATTCTCATAACTTGAAGTCTATCTGTATCATTCGTTCTTCTTTGGAAGCATTATTTTTTCCATTAACATTTGTCTGGGGGGTTTTTTCTTATTACATAACTATCAAAAGCAATAGATTAAAGATAGAAATAAAAAAAATCTGCAAAACTTGTATTGAAATCGGCTAAGAAGCACCGAAAATATTAAATCTTTAAGTTAAGTCAAGTATGCCAAAGCAATTGAAATGAAAAACGCGTTCGATTGCCAATGTTTGTCTGCTTTTGAAGGGAAGTATTCAGTACATAAATTGACTACTAAAGGGCGTCGCAACTAGCACTTGTAACTAGTTGGACTACGGAGAGGGAGTCCTTCGGTGCGCACAGTAAGTGAGATGGAAGAAATGAGTGAATAGTATTGAATGCGGTGGTACTAAAGACACTAACTTTGTTAACGAAAAGTCAATGTATTTATAGGTATAAAATAGCTTAGCTTATATGTTTGTGTTGTAAGTTAAATTGGGTTATTGAGTTCTCGGCAATTGTTCTTCGGAATCGACCTAAATCAACTTTAATAACTATTTATTTAATTATTATTATTATAATTTAAATTTGAATTCAAACCTTAACGACGATTTGACCGACAAAGGCCTGGCAAATTTTACCTTTTTCAAAGTCAACTGCAACTTGCGGTGGCTTGGTACGCGTGCGTTAAGCCACCCCAAGGCTTCCGACCCCGCCGTCCGCACCGACCTCGGCCCACTACAGAAAAAGTGTCTCTTTTACTTTTGTAAGTCCTCAATTAAAGGCTTAATGTAAGCTCGCCAGAGGATGAACAAAGCTCGGCTAAGAATTAAAGAGGCATGAAAGAGGCAAATGCCTAATAACTAAGCCGGCAAGAGGCGATAAAGCAAACGCAAACCCCCAATCCCCCTACACAGGCATTACCAACCCTGCGTTCAGCGATACGAAGCGATGCTCATAGCGATTTGGTATCGAATGGAATAAGTTTTTGAATATTTTGAAGTTA